>BSBM01004343.1:0-36268 GCA_027924585.1 Larix kaempferi
CCTTGTGCAATTTCGTAATGTTCTTCACCTACGATCCAAGGTTGGAGCATAGTCGATGTTGAATCTAAAGGATCCACTGCTGGATAGATACCCTTGGCAGCTAATCCTCTCGATGGTACGGTAGTAGCATCTGAATGTGCAAATGTCGTAGCAGGAGCAGGGTCGGTCAAGTCGTCAGCAGGTACATAAACTGCTTGAATCGAGGTTATGGATCCCCTTTTTGTGGAAGTAATTCTCTCTTGCAAAGAACCCATTTCCGTGGCAAGAGTTGGCTGATAACCCACGGCGGAAGGCATTCTGCCTAATAGGGCGGATACCTCTGATCCCGCTTGGACAAAGCGGAAGATGTTATCAATAAATAATAATACGTCTTGCTCATTGACATCTCGGAAATATTCGGCCATGGTTAGAGCAGTTAAACCGACTCTCATACGAGCTCCTGGTGGTTCATTCATCTGACCATAGACCAGAGCCACTTTTGATTCTGAGATGCTTTGTTCATTAATTACTCCCGATTCTTTCATTTCCATGTAAAGATCATTCCCTTCACGGGTACGTTCTCCTACTCCTCCAAATACAGATACCCCTCCATGAGCCTTAGCAATGTTGTTGATCAACTCCATAATGAGTACTGTTTTACCCACTCCAGCTCCTCCAAATAAACCGATTTTTCCCCCACGGCGGTAAGGAGCCAAAAGATCTACTACTTTAATGCCTGTTTCGAAGATGGATAATTTTGTATCCAACTCTATAAAGGCGGGAGCAGATCTATGAATAGGAGATGTTATGCGAGCATCTACAGGACCCAAATTATCAACAGGTTCTCCAAGAACATTGAAAATTCGTCCGAGAGTAGCTCCACCAACTGGAACACTCAGAGGAGCTCCCGTGTCAATCACTCTCATTCCTCTCGTCAAACCATCTGTAGCACTCATAGCTACAGCTCTAACCTTATGATTTCCTAATAATTGTTGTACTTCACAAGTAACCTGAATTTCCTTACCGGTTGTACCTTGACCCTTAACTGTCAATGAATTGTAAATATTAGGCATATTACCTGGAGGAAAAGATACATCCAGTACTGGGCCAATGATTTGAGCGATACGTCCCACACTTTTTTCCACAAGTGCGGAAACCCCAAGAACAAGAGGATTGGTTCTCATACAAAAAAGGAAAAAATTTCCTTGAATCTTGAATTTGATATATATCAATATTATTTTTCCAATATTATCAATAACAAAAAGGTTCCTTCCGTATCGGGTCGATCAGATCAGTCAATAATGAATGGGAGTTACCACCTGGGTAATACCCTACTTTATTGAAAAGTTCAAATTAATATTTGGAATATTAAGTAGGTAGATAGATATGGATAAGGATCATGAGGAAGTCTTCGATTTCTCTATAACTAGAACCCATTTATCCATAACTAAAATTGAAAATACTTCAACATTATGTCCATATCATCTGTGAAATTTGAAACTTTAACCTTACGAATGACCTTTATCTCATTGGTCGTTATCTCTTCGTACGCACATTTGTTCCATATTCTATATGTATTGTCATATGGACAATTCGCACCATTATGGTTAAAGGTCAATTCGGTTCCTTAAATTCATTAATTAACTAGTTTAACAGCTGAAAGGTGCTTGGGTCAATGAAGAACTTCAAGAGCAAAAATTGGGTTGCGTCATACATAAAGAACATTATACAATGAGAGTGTATCTAGTAGATCTTATTGTCCAATAACGGACGACTGTTTTGTAGGATATTTCTGTCAAAATCAATTAGATCTTATTGTCCAATAACGGACGACTGTTTTGTAGGATATTTCTGTCAAACAAAATCGATTGTTTACGTTCGATCCATGTCGAGCAGACCTCGTCCTTGCGAGAAATAATTATTAATAAAGGAGGGACTTATGTCACCAAAAACAGAGACTAAAGCTAGTGTCGGATTCAAAGCTGGTGTTAAAGATTACAGATTAACTTATTATACTCCTGAATATCAGACCAAAGATACGGATATCTTGGCAGCATTCCGAGTAACTCCTCAACCTGGGGTGCCGCCCGAGGAAGCGGGAGCAGCAGTAGCTGCTGAATCTTCCACCGGTACATGGACCACTGTTTGGACCGATGGACTTACTAGTCTTGATCGTTACAAGGGACGATGCTATGACATCGAGGCCGTTCCTGGAGAGGAGAGTCAATTTATTGCCTATGTAGCTTACCCCTTAGACCTTTTCGAAGAAGGTTCTGTTACTAACTTGTTCACTTCCATTGTAGGTAATGTATTTGGATTCAAGGCCCTACGGGCTCTACGTTTGGAAGATTTGCGGATCCCCCCTGCTTATTCCAAAACTTTTCAAGGTCCACCTCATGGTATCCAAGTCGAAAGGGATAAATTGAACAAATATGGCCGTCCTTTATTGGGATGTACTATCAAACCAAAATTGGGTCTATCGGCTAAGAACTATGGTAGAGCAGTTTACGAATGTCTCCGTGGTGGACTTGATTTTACCAAGGATGATGAGAACGTAAATTCCCAACCATTCATGCGCTGGAGAGATCGTTTTGTCTTTTGTGCGGAAGCACTTTATAAGGCTCAGGCTGAGACGGGTGAAATTAAGGGACATTACTTGAATGCTACTGCAGGTACATGTGAAGAAATGATGAAAAGGGCAATATTTGCAAGAGAATTGGGAGTTCCTATCGTTATGCATGACTATCTGACGGGAGGTTTTACTGCAAATACTTCTTTGGCTCATTATTGCCGAGACAACGGCCTACTTCTTCACATTCACCGCGCGATGCATGCAGTTATTGACAGACAAAGAAATCATGGCATGCATTTCCGTGTACTGGCTAAAGCATTGCGTATGTCCGGTGGAGATCATATTCACGCCGGTACTGTAGTAGGTAAACTTGAAGGGGAACGAGACGTCACTTTAGGGTTTGTTGATCTACTGCGTGATGATTTTATTGAAAAAGATCGAAGTCGTGGTATTTACTTCACTCAAGACTGGGTATCTATGCCAGGTGTTCTGCCCGTAGCTTCAGGAGGTATTCACGTTTGGCATATGCCTGCTCTGACCGAGATCTTTGGGGATGATTCCGTACTACAGTTTGGTGGGAGGAACTTTGGGGCACCCTTGGGGAAATGCGCCTGGTGCAGTAGCTAATCGGGTTGCTCTAGAAGCTTGTGTACAAGCTCGTAATGAAGGACGTGATCTTGCTCGTGAAGGTAATGAAGTGATCCGTGAAGCTACTAAATGGAGTCCTGAACTAGCTGCTGCTTGTGAAGTATGGAAGGAGATCAAATTTGAATTTGATACGATTGATTACTTGTAATCCAGTGACTTTCGTTCTACCAATCGGACTCGGCCCAATCTTTTACCACTACCACAAAGATTAGGCCAAATCGTGAACGGAGATCTGCGATTTCAGATATTAATATCTGGGATTTCTATATATCAATATCTATAATAGATATTGATATATAGAAATTTCCGAGGTCAAATATCTCAAACAGAGTGAGTCAATTCAAATTTTTTGGGGTAAAGCATTCGATAACGAATCCTATTCATCCTTTCCATTGATCTTATGGATCATTCGATAGGGTTGGTAGCTCAGTGGATCAGAGCTCATGGTTCCGGACCATGAAGTCAAGGGTTCAAATCCCTTCTAGCCCAAAAGATTTTATATTTAGGATGAAAATTCCTTTTCATCGCGGTATAGGAGAGAATCTTTCTTTATAACAGAATAAAGGGTTCTATCATAATCCCGGATCGATATTTCGGATTCCTAATCAATAATGAATGGAGATGATTTATCAATGATTCATTCCACTATTCATTAATTATTTTAATCATTTTATTTATACGACTTCTCCTCATACAAAATAAGATAGGAAAAGTAACAATCTTTACCTTTATATGGAAAACTCTATGTCTATAAGGGAGTGGTTCGAAGACAGGCGTAAAATAACTGGATTACTAAAAGATTCGGTCGAAGGGGATAGTAAGGACGTCAATGAGATGGATAAGAACAAGAATCTAAGTATTGATTACGTTAAAATTAATAGATTATGGGTTCAATGCGATAA
Source organism: Larix kaempferi (assembly GCA_027924585.1). NCBI lineage: Eukaryota > Viridiplantae > Streptophyta > Pinopsida > Pinales > Pinaceae > Larix > Larix kaempferi. Next base: position 4,102 of record BSBM01004343.1, read on the forward strand.
TTGCGAGAGCTTGCTCTATATCAGATTCTTGAGAGAGAATAAAAGTATTTGTGAAGAATGTGGATATTATCTGCAAATGAATAGTTCAGATAGAATAGAACTTATAATTGATCGTGGCACTTGGCGTCCTATGGATGAAGACATGTACACTCTAGATGTTCTTCAATTTCATTCTGAGGATGAACCTTCTAATTCTGATCCTCTTAATTCTGAGGATGAACCTTATAAGGATCATATAACTTCCTGTCAAATAGAGACAGGTTTGACTGATGCTATTCAAACAGGCATAGGTAAATTAAATGGTATTCCTATCGCACTCGGAGTTATGGATTTTAAGTTCATGGGAGGTAGTATGGGCTCTGTAGTAGGTGAGAAAATAACCCGTCTGATCGAGCGCGCTACCGAGGAATCTCTTCCAGTCATTATGGTGTGTGCTTCCGGAGGAGCACGCATGCAAGAAGGAAGTTTTAGTTTAATGCAAATGGCTAAAATAGCTTCTGCGTTATATATTCATCAGAAGGATAAAAAGTTGTTATATTTATCGATTCTGACGTCTCCGACAACCGGTGGAGTGACTGCTAGTTTTGGCATGTTGGGAGATATCATTATTGCCGAACCTAAAGCGTACATTGCATTTGCAGGTAAAAGAGTAATCGAACAGACATTAGGTCAGAAAGTGATTGAAGATTTTCAGGTGACTGAGCATTTATTTGGTCATGGTTTATTTGATCTGATTGTTCCACGTAATCTCTTAAAAGGTGTTCTGAGTGAACTATTTAAGCTTTACGGTCTTCCTCGTGAAAAAAATGAACGTTGAGTTTTTTCCTTATAAGGAAAAAAGATCAAATCGAGTTCCTTGTAACGGAAGTGACAGTGATATAGTTTCTTATCGCGGCGAAAGAAAGAATGATTTCTCTAAGAGAATTGCTTTTCACCCCCTTTTTACCAACAATTTATGATCCTCGATCCTATACTAACAATAAATATAGCCAATTTTCCGCTCTCCGAAATCAGAGAAATTTTGGTCAGGATTCTTGTTCTTCCACTATTTTATTATATAGTATGAATAAGTGTTGTAATATATCTGTATATATATTGTAATAGATAAGATCCTCATTGTTGAACTCGGGATCTTATTCAAAAACAATTTTGGATCCAACTTGAAATGCTTTTTCAGAATTTTTGGAAGAGATGGGGAAAAGAACAATATTTGCGTACATGTATTCTATGAAGAAGGACGAATAGGACCGCTCATTTGGTCCCATCACTTATTTGATCTTATAATAATTCCTTGTAATATTTATAAAAATTTAATTGATTAAGTAAGGTACTCATTCTATGATAATTCCTCACCTACCCTCTATTTTAGTTCCTTTAGTCGGCTTATTACTTCCGGCAATTACAATGGTTCTTTCTCATCTGTATATTCAGAAAGACGAGATTTTATGAATTTTATAAAATCCGATGTAAGAAATGGGTTTGGATCTTTCAATTGCGGAACAAATAGGATATCCATATCTATTTCAGATGATATAAGATAGAACCCTTATAGACACAAAATAGGTATAAATATCCATATGTATTTCGACATATTCATATATGAATATGGATAGATTTTACCATTCTATTTTATATATAGATAATTTGGATATCTATTCATATCCATATACATATTGGATATACGCATGTTTCAATAGATAGGTATTGATCAATATGTTAATATTGTCGGTTATATTTTTTATATGGTATATATATCTATTCCTGTAGATATTGATACTGCACTGATCCAGTGTTGTTTCTCAAATTGATAAATTAAGGAAGGACCTTTTTGAAATGGATGGTAAGAATGGACAAGAAGATATACTTGGCTGACTTTACGGAAATGTTATCTATGTATATGGATAGCTAGTTTATAAGAGTTTGGGAACCAAAGGATAAAAAAGTTGGCTATTCCCTCAACTTCAATAGGATGGAATTGAATACAATTTTTTATGAATCGTCGATCCAAATGGCTCTGGATAGAACCTATAACAGGGTCTCGAAAAGGAAGTAATTTCTTTTGGGCTTGTATCCTCTTTCTGGGTTCACTAGGATTTTTCCTGGTCGGTATTTCGAGTTATTTTGGTGAGAACCTGATACCCCTATTGTCATCTCAGCAAATACTCTTTTTTCCACAAGGAATTGTAATGTGTTTTCATGGTATTGCAGGTCTGTTCATTAGCTCTTATCTGTGGTGCACAATTTTGTTCAATGTGGGTAGTGGCTATAATAAGTTTGATAAAAGAAAAGGAATTGTATGTCTTTTTCGTTGGGGATTTCCCGGAATAAATCGTCGTATTTTCCCACGATTTCTTATGAAGGATATTCAGATGATCAAAACGGAAGTTCAAGAAGGTATTTCCCCTCGTCGTGTTCTTTATATGGAAATAAAGGGCCGACAAGACATTCCTTTAACTCGTACTGGTGATAATTTGAACCTAAGGGAGATCGAACAGAAAGCTGCTGAATCAGCCCGTTTCTTGCGTGTATCCATTGAAGGGTTTTGAAATGAACCGGGGGGTTCTTTATCCTCGACATACATTAAAATGTCGAGACATTTTAATATGGATCAAATCAAGGAACATTAATTAATATCCAATCAGGAAATTTCAATATTGTATTTCATATAAATTGAAATAAATATTGAAATATTATTGTATGTAAATGGAACGATATAGGATCTTTATGAACAATATAAGATTTTTATTAAATAGTATAGGAAGAGGTAATATAGGAAGAGCAATAAGTTACGATAGAACTAGTTGGTATTTGTCCGGGAAAAAGATCATGCAGTTAATTCCTACTAAATGATACTTATGGAATGAATCAGACCGAGATTCTTTTGGTAGTTCCCGAACACACCATATCATTTCCTATCCTAGGGAGGGCGAGCTTATAGAGCCAGTAGATGGATATGATGTATCAGAAAGAACAATTATTAGATATAGTGGTCCGGTTTCCCTAAAACTAGAATATTTTTTCCTTTCATCCCGATTCTTCATCACGATCCAAATTATTCTTATATGATTTCGTCGTTATCTCATTTTTCAAGAGCATTTGTCATCTTTGGAGATAACTGGGGAAAGATTTGTAAAAGATCCTTTGAATCCAGTTATCAGGATTCAAAGGATCTTGGCAATGAATAAGACTTATGTTACTTCAAGTGATTCTTCTAAAAAAGAGTAAGATAGAATGGAAAAAATGAATAGATAATTGGTCCAGATAGAGACGATCTGGAATGATCGGATATCTGGGAACGATCTCCTTATGCTCCGTCTCACTCATTTGGAGCGAACCTTTTACTTTTTCTCCGAGGATAATTTTTCTCGGGGTAAAACAATTACGCAATAGATCAATCTATGAGTCCCATACCTCATTCTATCACTCGTACTTTGTCTAGATTTCGGACAGAACTGACGGGTGAATCAGGTTCGTTAGCGATTCACGAATTGGAAGTGGCCAAATATAAAGCATTAGCTTCCCTACGATATCTCGCATGTTTAGTAGTACTGCCCTGGATAATTCCTATTTTATTACGGAAAGGTTTGGAGCCTTGGATCACAGATTGGTGGAATACTGGTCAATCTTATAAAATTTATGATTATCTCCAGGAAGAAAGTGCTCTGGAAAGATTTGAGAGAATAGAAGATCTATTCCTATTAGAAAAAATGTTGGAAGATTCTTTGGGAACATATTCACAAGATCTTCCTATAGAGCTTCACGAAGAAACGATCCAATTGGTTGAAATGTACAATGAAGATTGTATCCAGATAATCTCACATTTATTAACAAATCTAATAGGTTTTGTTCTTATAAGTGCTTATCTCATTCTGGGTAGGAATAAACTTGCCATTCTAAATTCTTGGATCCAAGAATTATTCTATAGTCTGAGCGATACAATGAAAGCTTTTGTCATCCTTTTAGTAACTGATCTATTTATTGGGTTTCATTCGCCCCATGGTTGGGAACTGATGATCGATTCGATCTCCGAAAATTATGGATTTGCTCATAACGAACAAATAATATCTGTTCTTGTTTCAACTTTTCCAGTCATCTTAGATACGATTCTTAAATATTGGATCTTCCGTCGTTTCAATCGTATATCTCCTTCACTTGTAGTAATTTATCATTCGATGAATGAATAAAGAATAGGGTTTTTTCTCCGACCGAAACAATTGAAACAGAATAATAAAGTGTTTTCTGTGTTCAGGAATTAGCTATTCCTCCCCCTCATTCTTCTCCTGGTGCGAGACTTCCGATTTCTTACTTTTAGGTTTGGTTCAATCAATATAGTAGCAGAATTTTTGACAGGTAACTATGATAGCTACCTACTCTCACCCGAAAAATGATTTGGAACCAATAACCATGCAAAATAGAAATACTTATGACTGGACGAAAAAGATGACTCGGTTAATTTCCGTCCTGGTCATGATACATATCATCACTCGGACATCCATTTCGAATGCATATCCCATTTTTGCACAGCAGGGTTATGAAAATCCCCGAGAAGCAACTGGACGTATTGTATGTGCCAATTGTCACTTGGCCAAAAAACCTGTAGATATTGAGGTTCCACAGTCCGTGCTTCCCAATACCGTATTTGAAGCAGTTGTTAAGATCCCCTATGATACGCAAATGAAACAAGTTCTTGCTAATGGTAAGAAAGGGGCTTTAAATGTAGGAGCTGTTCTAATTTTACCCGAGGGCTTTGAATTAGCCCCTCCGGATCGTATTTCTCCTGAGATTAGACAAAAGATGGGTAATCTTTATTTTCAGAACTATCGTCCCAATCAAAAAAACATTATTGTAATAGGTCCTGTTCCTGGTCAAAAATATAGTGAACTTGTGTTCCCCATCCTTTCACCAGATCCTGCTACTGATAAAGAAGCTCACTTCCTTAAATATCCCATATATTTGGGTGGTAATAGAGGAAGAGGACAAATTTATCCCGACGGGAGTAAGAGCAACAATACGGTCTACAGCGCTTCGGCAACAGGAAGAGTGAGCAAAATTTTACGTAAAGAAAAGGGTGGATATGAGATAACTATCGATAATACATCAGACGGTGGGCAAGTGGTTGACATTGTACCTCCGGGACCGGAACTTCTTGTTTCAGAAGGCGAATTGATCAAGGTCGATCAGCCATTAACGAATAACCCTAATGTGGGTGGATTCGGTCAAGGAGATGCAGAGATAGTACTTCAAGATCCATTACGTGTTCAAGGTCTTTTATTATTCTTAGCATCTGTCATTCTGGCACAGATATTTTTGGTCCTTAAGAAGAAACAATTTGAGAAAGTTCAATTGGCCGAGATGAATCTTTAGGTCCATAGATTTCCGAACATTAAGTTGACTGATTGAATCAAAAATTAATACCCCTTCGGAGATGGAGAGCCTTTTATCCTCCTTCTCCCTTATATTTTCTTGGAAAAATGTAAGATATATCTACATTTTTAATAAGGAGTGACTCAATAAGCACTGGAACAGATCAACTTGTCGAACGATCCTCATATGCTATATCGCGTACTAGATACATACCATTCCTTCCTTTCCTTGCCCCCCATGTTCAAAAGAAATGATCCGGAAAATAGAGATAGATCGCAGGAGGGAGAGATGAGGAAAATAACCAAGCAATCTTGGAGAAGATTCCTATTTTCTCTGATTCCATTCTTGATCCTATACCATTATTCTTCCTCGAAAAGATTTGAATAAATTATTCTCGTTGAGATAAGAGGAACTAATTGGGTGTCGATCCTGCCCTGTTCGTAAATTCCTTCGTAAATTGTCGATTATTTTGTACGTTATACTGAGCTTAAAATTCATAAAGAAGGAAGAGCAGACAAGTAAGGAAGGGGCAATATCACTCATTGAGTAAAACAACCCTATAAAACTTTTGGGTTCGTTCATTATGAGAGAAAATGAAAAAAGGTTTTTTTCCTCTTTTCTTTTTTAAGCCAAAATAAGAAAAGATTCTATTTGCACATTCAGATTCTCATAGTTCAGGTTTTTACAGAAACTTTGCATAATCTCCCATCAGAGAAATGAGCAAATTTTTAGTAATTAATATTCTCTGTTTCTCCGTTGTTCCTTCGACAGAGATTGAAATGGGATCGATCCAATTTTGATCATATAGTGGAAGAATAGGTTGGCTTATCACCTGACTGAAAGGCATTGAATGAAGTAAATGACAGAGTCATTGTATTTGTACGAATCTTCTCTTCTAATTAATATTAATATAGAAGAGAATCTCAAAAATAGATTTTGATAAGACCTTACCCTTCTCTGAAGGGTAAGGCCTTATCAATTTTTCACTTTCGCATGTATAGTATTCCCCATAGTAAGTGCATTTCCCCTACTATAGGGATGACCCTGATCCAGAATATGAACCATAGAAAAAGATACCCAGTAAACCAATCACAATAATACCAGTTACAGTAGCTATCAACCAAAGAGGGATCCTTCCAGTGGTTTCGGCCATTTCTCTTACTCCCTTTCACATTTTATTAAGTGGTCATGCTCGAGACATAAACAGTCATAGCATAGATAATTATGAGTATTGGATCTATTCGAATGGAGTGAGAATATTCTCATTGTTCCTAATTGAAAAAATAATTAGAGAATAGAACAGCAAGTACAAAAATGAGTAGCAACCCCCAGAAGAGGCTGGTACGATTCAATTCAACATTTTGTTTGTTCGGGTTTGATTGTGTCATATCTCCATACCTTTTTTTAGATAGAGTTTATCGTTGGATGAACTGCATTGCCGATATTGATCCCAAGAAAAAAACTGTCGGGACAGCTAGCCCGTGAATGGCCAACCATCTAACTGTAAAAATCGGAAAAGTTCTATCTGTAGTCATTAGTGCCTCCTAAAAAGATCTAGTAAATTCATCGAGTTGCTCTAACGGATCGAAACGGCCAGTTACTAATGGAACCTCTTGTCGGCTTTCTGTGAAATACTCATTCGGCCGGGGGCTCCCAAACACATCATAAGCCAAACCCGTGCTGACAAATAACCAACCTGCAATGAATAGAGAAGGTATGGTAATGCTATGGATAACCCAGTATCTAATACTAGTAATAATGTCAGCAAAGGAGCGTTCTCCCGTATTCCCAGCCATGCTCAGCTCCATATATTATTGTAAAGTCAGTCAAGGGGGAATTGATCCCATGAAAGATAGAGATCAGGAAATGGAAAACTACTGATATCTTCTCCAATCCTTGTTCGATTGTCAATGTTATACCAAGGGTATCTTTGAAGTCTACTGGACCAGTATAACTAGCCTTCTTCTGACACAGCAATAAAATTTTTATGAGTATCGAGAAGGAACGGGATAGAATTATTCTGTTCCTGCCAACAGTTATTCCATCTCTGTTTGGTCGACTGAATCCCAACAGAAATAAGAGAATATTGCATGTTCTGAGGTCCAGACGTAAGGAACCCTCTCAATCGATGTTGTAACAATTGCATAGACTATGGAAATTTTGATTGGAATTAGCTTCTACATACAGGTGGCTGTAGAACCGAAAAAGAGGATGAGTGCCGCTTGCAAAGGGTATTAATCACTGTCAATACAACTCATCCAGAATATGATACTTTTACCCCCTTCCTTTTTCATTCCGACATGAAATTATGTCCGTGTAGATGATCCCAGTAATTCAGATTGCACGGGGATCATTGGTGCTATGCAGATGTATGCTGCTCTTCCAATAGTATCCGGCGCAGGTGGAGTTATCCCACGGACTTATTATATAGTACCTTGTATTAACGAGTAGGTGTTACTCATTAGATAAAACCAAGTGTATAGTGCAATAGAACCTAGTCAATTTTATGTGAAATTACGAGTTACTCGGGTGGAATTCTTGTAATATCGGGCTCTACTAGCTCTAAGAATGAATATTGAAAAAATAGAATCCATCTAGAGGGTCGAATGATTGGATAAATAAGATCTAGAAATGAAAGGACAAACTGGATATTCATATTCTTACACCTAAATGTGAAATTCACAAAACTTTGAATATGTCTGTAGAAGAGGTTTTTTACGGTCCAGTCTCTGGACCGATAGCTATTGGTAAAGAAGAAAATGCCAGGTGATCCAATCGTACTGATTGAGAATTCATTCACCTTGTAAGAAGAAAGATTACGTTCGACAATTTGTGAAGGGGTTCGCGGGTGCTATTCATGAGTTGCTCGATGAATGTGGGAATTTCTAGGATAATGAAGAGATTTCTACCATAGATTTCTTCTCATCTATGTTCGTTCATACATATCCTATAGTAGATATAGGATCCTGAATTGGTACGAATTGGGACAATTGATCTTTTGTATTCTGATCTCAAGGTTACGAAAAGAAAAATTTAGGTAATTGTCTCATGAAGATATGTATAAACCATATTTCATTCAGTCCTTCCACGCCTACTATAACTATAATTAGTTATTTCGGTTTCTTATTGGCTTCTATCATTTTCACCCTAGTCCTATTCATTAGCTCGAGCAAGATACAACTTATTTGAAATGAAGGAAGGGGAAACCCTCTAAGTTCACTATTTGAATTTCAATAATTTCGTGGATTCTCTCTATATAAATTTCTGATCATTGAGATTCATAGCAAATTCAGGGTACTATCCAGGATAGCTATTATCCCTACTTATTCCGTTGAATCGAAATGATTGAGGCTTTGCCATCCGGAATTGTGTTAGGTCTAATTCCTATAACTTTGGCCGGATTATTCGTAACTGCATATTCACAATACCGACGTGGTGATCAATTGGATATTTGATCCGGGAATATCCTCCCATTTAATTGGCCTCCTACTTTTCCTGGGAGGTCAGATTCCATTGCTCGTTCCAGTTGGAATGAATTCTCCATAATTTAGAGGGTTGGATTTGATAGGAACAGAATCACGCTCTGTAGGATTTGAACCTACGGCATCAGGTTTTGGAGACCTACGTTCTACCGAACTGAACTAAGAGCGCTTTCTTGAACATCCGGAGATAAAGGGAAGGGAAAATACCTTTTGTTTATATTCTTAGAGTAAAACACTTTCGCATCTGATACGATTCAATTATTTGATGTTCCATTCGAATCGATATCAAATGATCTTTCGTTCCTCTCTCTTTCCATAGAAAAGAAGGGAAAGGTAGGGATGACAGGATTTGAACCTGCGACATTTTGTACCCAAAACAAACACGCTACCAAGCTGCGCTACATCCCTTCTAATCATTAGACAATGTTATTTTATGGAATTCAAAATCTGTTTCCCACATTTTTCCACCTTCATTTCTCTTCGGTCTAGTGAGTGAAAAGACTTTATAATGCATGTAGGGTCTATTATCTAGAAGATAACTATTAATTAGCAAAATTTGGTGCTGAAACATCTTTTTCCTGTTCTATAAATAGGACCACAGCCCGGATAACATTATACATATATTCATAGTTCCAAGTTTCCCTAGGATTTTAACTATTAATACGGTTTAATCACTTACGCATTATGATCGATAAGGAGAATTTACAATGCAAGATCTAAAGACCTATCTTTCCACAGCGCCTGTGTTAGCTATTTCATGGTTGATTTTTGTAGCCGGTCTATTGATAGAAATCAATCGTTTTTTTTCCAGATGCTCTGACTTTGACTTTTCCCTCTTTTTAATTTTTGTCCTCCCCTTAAAGCCAAGGTCAAAAAGATTGTGCTGGATTTCTTTCTCCTACCTCTTGGATAAATTAGTTGATTCAACCCAAAATAGATCTAAAATTGGGGATGGAATGGGGGGGGGGTAGAATCAAAGTAGAAATAGAAATCCAAAGATTCTTTCCACATTCAATTTTGTAAGTACAACTGAAAACTCCTGATCAAGGATTTTTTTACTTTCAAATGTTTCATCGTGGGATCTCCGGCTATCAACTTCTATCCCTTTTTCCTCTTTATTTTTCAGATCGAAAAGCAAAGTAGACCCAATATCCAGAGTAAGTTTATGGCCAATGAGCGGAGATGTAAGAGTAACAATTACTTTGGAGTGCACTAGTTGTACCCAAGATAGTGTTTATAAAAGATTCCCGGGGATTTCTAGATATACGACTCGTAAAAATCGACGCAATACACCTATTCGATTGGAATCAAATAAATTTTGTCCCTATTGTTACAAGCATACCATTCACGGAGAGATAAAAAAAAGAGATTAAACGTACTACTCCTACCCAGGGATAGGAATAGATCACAGATATAAAAAGAAATGGTATTTAAACAAGATCTTTAATGGAACGAGATTTTGAAAGATTTGGAATAAATAGTATTAAAAAGGTTCATGAAACAAACTATGGATAAACCCAAGCGATCTTTTCGTAGACATTTGACACCAATTCGTAGACATTTGTCACCAATTGGGTCGGGAGATCGGATCGATTATAAAAATATGAGCCTAATTAGTCGATTTATTAGCGAGCAAGGAAAAATATTATCCGGTCGAGTGAATAGATTAACCTCAAAACAACAACGTCTAATGACTAACGCTATTAAACGAGCTCGTATTCTATCTTTGTTACCTTTTCTTTATAATGAAAACTAATTTCATAGAAATAAACCTACTCCTTAATAAAATCGGAGTTGGATATCTGTTTGATAAAGATACAGATCTTGAGTCTATTGTCGAAAAAGTCGATAGGATTTCATTCTTGGAAAAGAATTGGATTGAATTCTTTTCGTTTCGTTCATTTCCAATAAAATATTGAAAAATTTGAAAATGTTTCGACCTTCCCGGAGGGAATTCTCCGGGAGAAGCTGTTCTATCCATTCCATCTTTACCTATTTCTTTCATCTATACCTAACCTATTTCATCACACGATAAGTTCTTCAAGATGGTGGAAAAGCAATTACTATCTAATACAGCTATTTGTGCAAGTGTTTTACGATTTGGAAGCAACTGCCTCTTGTACAAATATTGGATTAATCTGTTATAAGAGACTCCATTGGCACGGGCTGCTGCATTGATCCGAGTAATCCACAAACGACGAAGATCTCTCTTGCGTTTACCTCTATCTCGGTGGGCGGAAACTAAGGCTCTAGCTTTCCGTTGGTTAGCAGTTCGAAAAAGTTTCGAATGGGCCCCTCGAGAGCCTGATACAAATGCAAGAATCTTTTTCCGACGTTTTCGAGCTATATATCCACGTTTCACTCTGGTCATTGCAGTTTACTCTCATGAATCGCTAATCTTTTTCTCGGTTAGTCATTTGTTTGGTCCATTGAGAATAACACTGATTCTTCTTATTTAGAAAAGAAAAGTTCCAATGGCTTTTGCTACTGCAACCTTCCCAACCATAATTCCCTTTGGATAGGCATCTTCCAGGTAGGCAAGGGCTGGGACCTTGTACTGAGAATGAGAAAAAATCAATCATGGGTTTCATCGTTTCTATGGTTCTTTCTCCAACGGTAAGGTCCTCTCTATACGCCGGAGCCTCTTATTCATTTCCGAAATATGAGATGAGTATGTTATCGGTAACTTGTACAGTTTACCATCTCCAGCTCTACCCTTGAATCATCAAGTAATAAATACTCTCATTACAAGATCTATTCATACAGTAACGACGTGTAATTCTGGGGTTGGCCAGGTAGCTGACCCTGTTGTTCCGTTCTCGCAGCAATATGAGCATAAACTTTATGCTTCTTCAATTTGCATGATTTCCCCGCTCAATGGATTGATGACCATTCGCTACCAATGAGGAATTGCTTTTCATCCCACATCAAGGTGATTGGATTTGCACCAATGGAAACCATAAATTTCATCCCCGGTAAGGTTAGATGATGGATCTGTACTTGGTTACAGCGGGAAACTTCTTCTTTTATTCCGTTATAATAATTTCCCAGTCTGTTTCAGCTTCTGATCCAAACGAGTCGCACATACACCCTAGCACATACTCCTCTACGCTGAGGACATCCTCGAAGAGCAGGAGATTTTTTTCTATTCTCTATTGGCTGTCTTGCATTTCTAATAAGTTGTTGAATAGTGGGCATTCTGGCTGGATTGTATGCGGAATCGACTGGTTCGGATCGATCCTAACCATATCAGGTGATTATTAAATCAATCACTTTCCCTTTCCTTTTTTTTTTTTTTGAAAGGGAACAAAGAGATCAAATTACAGTTTACAGGTCATTTGAAAAATCAATTAAAAAGAAGATCTTCCGCTACGAGATCAACCTTCCGCTACGGCATCAACAATGCCATAAGCTTGGGCTTCTGTTGCTGACATAAAAACATCTCTGTTCAGGTCCCGTTGAATGACCTCTCCGGGGGTGCCCGTTCTTTACTATATAACATTTTGTTATGTAATCGCGAAGCATCGTTACGTGTTTCGATTCGTTATGAAAATCTGCGGCGGTCCGTCATAATAGGTACTAGCAGGTTGGTGGATCATAACCCTAGCGTGAGGTAATGCTATACGTTTAGTAATTTCTCCCCCGATTAGGATGAAAGATCCCATTGAAGCAGCTACCCCCATGCATATTGTATGTACATCTGGTACTATTATTTGCATAACATCGAAAATACCTACTCCCGGTATTACTGATCCACCGGGACAGTTGAGAAATGAGAACATATCTTTATTTGCATCTTCTGCACTCAAATATACCATGAGACCATGAGTTGATTTGCAATCTCGTGATTTATATCCTGAGCCAAAATAAGTAATCTCTCTCGATAAAGTCGGTTGTATAAGTCGACCCAATTTGCATCTTCATCTCCAGGGGCTCGGAAAGGAACTTTTGGGACACCAACGGGCATTTGTTTTAATGGAAAGAAGTGAAGCACTATACTCTAATATGGGAACGTAAAGTATATCAGTGTTGTCATACATGAACTCTTCCATCTCGGATGGATAGTATTCATAGGGGAGGTTTTTAACCTATCTGGAAATAGAGCTTTAGATTGATCAAAGATCCTTCAATTATTCGAGTTGATAATGTAACAAATCACACTTTTACCACTAAGCTATACCCGCCACGATCCAATTGTAACATACGAATCGATCTTTTGTCCAACCAATAGGAAGTACTTTTTTCTATGTTTTTTTTTGTTTATTTTCTCAGTCAGGTTCCTATAACCCACAGTCACTGCAACCCGTATGAATACATACGATATATAGAGACAGCACAATATCTGACAGCTATAGTCTTGCAGCCTTTCACCCAACGCATACCAATGCTTAGAAAATTTTTTTGTCCTTTCATTTTATTATTATTTCTTTATACATTAAATAATAATGAAATACAAAATTTTTTATTTCAAAAAGGAAGGAAACCAATAAGAATATTTTTCATAATTCTGGCCATACTATTGACAACTTCCAGGGAACTTTCATATCATAATGATTGGTAGCCCCTATCGTCTAGTGGACCAGGACATCTCTCTTTCAAGGAGGCAACGGGGATTCGACTTCCCCTAGGGGTACCATGAAATAGGATATCCATTCGTTTGGTATCTTGACCTAAAGACTTTCAATTACTTTCTTGTTCCTGGGTCGATGCCCGAGTGGTTAATGGGGACGGACTGTAAATCCGTTGGCAATATGCCTACGCTGGTTCAAATCCAGCTCGGCCCAACCAATATCATCAATACCAATCTATCGGTATGGTTATATTCATGCCAATCATGGATGAAAAGATAATTGGTTATTGAACCCCGATATCTATATCTATTCATATCATATAGATATGTGTCCAATTCCATATGAATTGATACTTTAAAAGATGAAAGAGAAGGATAAGATATTTCATCGACCTAGCGCTCACGTAATCTATACGATCTATCTAGCACCTACCATAGAATAAATATGATCCAATAGTAGGTGAACTGTACTGTATTGGGATTGTAGTTCAATTGGTTAGAGTACCGCCCTGTCAAGACGGAAGTTGCGGGTTCGAGCCCCGTCAGTCCCGATCCAATAAGTTATTCCATTCAGCTCTGAATCCCCGTAGAAGAGTGAAAAAGAGAATAGGGTTGAATAAATATACTAGAGATTTAGTATCTCTATCCATTAGATACATTAACCAGATCGATAATTCAGTTTGAAAAAAGACCCTTCTTTCGGGGATAAAATCTAATCATCATTGTGAATCTGCAATAAATATTCTTCCCTCCCCGAAGAATCAAATTTTTCTTATAAAAAAACGTGGGAAGATAAATAGATTTTAGGGTTACACTGAGGTAGTCCTCCTAAGTCGGAATCCCACGGAGATCCCTATAGATAATTCCCAATGATTGAAAGTAGATCTTCCTTCTGTTCTTCTCCATGAATATTGATTTCATTCTAATACTTATTTTTCATGATCGATAGCCAGTGGATTTCTAGACACTCTATTGTATTTCCAAGAATGATCATGTCAGGATCTGGACAGACTAGTCCTTCTCTCTCATTCCAGGGTCATGAGTGGGCTTCTGGATAAATTTGATATGGGATACTTCTATATCATCACCGGACCAGATAGGTTAAAGATTCCATCTAAACCTTGGAAATCCAAGCGAAATACCTCTCATGTCTGACGAACGTCTTCTGGAGTAGCAGAAGGTTCTTATTCGTACGAATCCTATTCTTTCAAAATGATACAGACATGTGTTGATCGGAATGTTTTCTGATACACGTTTCCTACGAGTCTTATCAAAAGTGATCATATTATGTTATACTATTTCCATCGAAGAATTCATTCAATCCGTTAGTTAGATTCCGTTACTCGAACCGATTTTCTCAATTACATTTATTTCATGGATCTTGAAAGATTCATCTCTATGGGATCAAATCTCGAGCGAGCTATTTTTGAACGAAGTAAAGATCAGGAGATCATGGAAGTAAATAACCTTGGATTTATTGCTGTTGCACTGTTCCTTGCAGTTCCTACTGCTTTTTTACTTATCCTTTATGTTAAAACGGCCAGTGGAAGCAGTGAAAGCACTTGATTTTTATGAAAATGGAGTGATTACTGATAACTAGATAGATTCAAATGATCCAGATCATTAGTATAAAATAGGTTATGGGATCTATTATATTACAACAATACAGGGTAGGGGCTGCTTTTTCATTTCTTTTGAGAAGAAAAAGAAGTAGTACGAAGGAAAAGTATCTAACCTTTTCTTTTGTACTACTTCTTCTACACCCATATATAGATAAATATATCTTAATAGTACTTGTCCATATATGGTAAATGTAGGATGAAGGACCTCGTACCATAAAAGAGCGGAGCTGATCACCTTCTTCATGCCCCTGGAAAATAGATCCAATGTAGACAGACTTTATTCTGAACGTACTTGCGGATTGTTTAAGATCAAAGTTTAACATTTTTTTCCGGTACGAACATCGTTTTCTAGTACATATTAGATATGGAACTTGAAATGGTATAAGAAAAAGCAAAGGGATCTATTACTTAGACTTATGTCCCATATTTTTATGAGAACGGAATTCATATCGGATCCGATCAATTCGGAACCATCCGGTAAAACATGAGGGACTATTTCTATTTCTACTAAGAGAGAGATCGTTCTTCAGTGGAAGAAACAATATTATCAACTCATTCTAGAAAAGAACTAATTTATTAAAACCTGTTAGAGAGAATCAGATTTGTCATAGGAAAATGATAATGATAAGGGATTATGCACATCCCTTACGGGGATAAAGAGGAAATAATTCCATGGAAAGAGTCTTTCAATTTGGAATGAAGACTAAATATTACTGGATCCTTATGGAACAGAAGAGATTCTCATGCATGATCTGGAAGGAACGCAATAATTGATTCTTAAGCATTACCATTATAGTCCACTTCTCCCCCATACTACGAGTGAAAGGGAAAAGGTAAAAACTACCATTAAAGCAGCCCAAGTTATATCGACTATATCCATATAGGTCATGTTCTCTAAAAAAGAATGATTTCATCATCGAGATGATAAGGGAACTATTAACGATAGTGCAAAGTTTAAGTTGAAATGGTCTACCTATTCTGAACGTTACGGACGTTTGAGCTGATATGAGAGATAAAGAAATCCATTTGTTCATTGACCAACGAGTTGCTATTACTAACTCGAGGGTTGTACATTCACGACGGAGTCGGGATAAAATGCACGTAACTCACTATCTATATTGGTAATATGTACCAATATGTCTCTAGAGGTTCTGTAATGGAAATACAGACTTTTCCTTCCATTTACTTACCTCAACAAGGCGACACCCGGATTCGAACTGGGGATGGAGGATTTGCAGTCCTCTGCCTTACCGCTTGGCTATGTCGCCGAGATATGGGAATGCCATGGACAGATTGAATCATTCGTCCGTCCTTTAAGTATAGTATGAGATGTATGCTAAAGTCAACCATAAAGTAAATGGATCTAATTTGTTCTCCGTCTTTCAATCTTACTATTTTCATTAGGAAATTTTCTAAGTGAGATTAACATTTAAGAATGGTTTGATTCATTCGTTCATAGCTCCATTTCACGTGGTTGGATGAAAGTATCAAAGTACCTCTTTTCTTATCTTTTTTTTTTTTTTTTCTAATTGGAAGTATATCTGGATACGGGTAGAATCTCACGGGATATAGTGAACACTGAATATACATCCAAATCTTTTTTGTCGGATTGATCCATATAGATCAATCGGGAATAATTGAATAGACTTTTTCACGGATGGGAAACTTCCAATGCGATTAGATGAAAATGAGGGAGCGTTTACAATCCCCGAATTTGGTAAGATACAATTTGAAGGATTTTGTCGTTTCATCGATCAGGGCTTGATGGAAGAACTTCATAATTTTCCGAAAATTGAGGATACAGATAAAGAAATTGAATTCAGGCTTTTTGGTAATGAATATGAATTAGCAGAACCTTTCATAAAAGAGA
The DNA here is from genome assembly GCA_027924585.1 of Larix kaempferi. NCBI lineage: Eukaryota > Viridiplantae > Streptophyta > Pinopsida > Pinales > Pinaceae > Larix > Larix kaempferi. The sequence goes on from BSBM01004343.1 coordinate 21,010, forward strand.
GAGATGCTGTATATCAGTCCCTTACATATTACTCTGAATTATATGTACCAGCAAGATCGATTCGGAGGAATAGTAGGAAGATACAGAAACAAACTGTATTTCTCGGAAATATTCCTTTAATGAATTCCCATGGAACATTTGTAGTAAATGGAATTTACAGAATCGTGGTGAATCAAATATTAATAAGTCCCGGTATTTATTACCGTTTGGAATTAGACCATAATAGAATAAACTATATATATACTGGCACTCTGATTTCAGATTGGGGAAGAAGATCGAAATTAGAGATTGATGTGGGAGAAAGGATATGGGCTCGTGTAAGCAGAAAACGAAAAATATCTATTCCAGTTCTATTATCAGCTATGGGTTTAAATCTCGAAGAGATTCTGGACAATACTCGCTATCCCGAAAGATTTTTCTTTTTACTGAAGAAGAAGAAGGGGAAGTGGGATAGGGAGGAATATCTTTGGTCGAGGGAAAATGCCATTCTGGAGTTTTATAAAAAACTCTACTGTGTAAGTGGCGATTTGGTATTTTCCGAGTCTCTATGTAAAGAATTGCAGGAAAAATTTTTCCGACAAAGATGTGAATTGGGAAAGATTGGTCGACGAAATCCGAACCAAAAACTGAACCTTGATATACCCGAGAACGAGATTTTTTCATTACCACAAGATGTATTGGCTGCTGTGGATTACCTTATCGGAGTGAAATTTGGAATGGGTACACTCGATGATATAGATCACCTCAGAAATCGACGTATTCGTTCTGTAGCAGATTTATTACAGAATCAATTTAGATTAGCTCTAGGTCGTTTGGAAGATGCAGTTCGAAGAACTATACACAGAGCAACCAAGCGTAGATCAACTCCTCAGAACTTGGTAACTTCAACTCTATTAAAAAGCACTTTTCAAGATTTTTTTGGTTCACATCCCTTATCCCAATTTTTGGATCAAACTAATCCATTGACGGAAATAGCTCATGGGCGAAAATTGAGCCATTTAGGCCCTGGGGGCTTAACAGGGCGAACTGCTAGTTTTCGGACACGGGATATTCATCCCAGTTATTATGGGCGTATTTGTCCAATCGATACGTCCGAAGGAATGAATGCTGGACTTGTTGCATCATTATCTATTCATGCAAAGATTGATCATTGCGGTTCTTTACAAAGTCCATTCTATAAGATCTCTGAGAGATCGAGAGAAGAACATATGGTTTATCTATTACCGGGAGAAGATGAGGATGAATACTATCGGATAGCTACGGGAAATTATTTGGCGTTAAATCAAGGGATTCAAGAAGAACAAATTACTCCAGCTCGATACCGACAAGAATTTATAGTTATTGCATGGGAACAAATTCATTTCAGAAGTATTTTTCCTTTCCAATATTTTTCCGTTGGAGTTTCCCTTATTCCTTTTCTCGAACATAATGATGCGAATCGCGCTCTAATGGGTTCTAATATGCAGCGTCAAGCAGTTCCACTTTTTCGACCCGAGAAGTGCATTGCCGGAACTGGGTTGGAAGGTCAAGCAGCTCTAGATTCAGGAAGTGTAGCTATAGCTACACAAGAGGGAAGGATTGAGTATATCGATGCTACAAATATTACTTCATCGGTTAATGGAGACACTGTACGAACAGAATTGGTTATATATCAACGTTCTAATACCAATACTTGTACGCATCAAAAACCTCAAGTTCGTCAAGGGGAATGTGTAAAAAAGGGACAAATTCTGGCGGACGGTGCGGCTACGGTAGGGGGAGAACTCTCTTTGGGAAAAAACGTTTTAGTAGCTTATATGCCATGGGAAGGATACAATTTTGAAGACGCAATACTCATTAGTGAACGTCTGGTATATGAAGATATTTATACCTCTTTCCATATCGTAAGATACAGGATTGAAATCTGTATGACAAGCCAGGGTCCTGAAAGAATCACTAGAGAAATACCTCATTTAGATGCTCATTCACTTCGTCATTTGGACGAAAATGGTCTTGTAATGCTAGGATCTTGGATAGAAACAGGTGATGTTTTGGTAGGTAAATTAACGCCTCAAACCACAGAAGAATCATTATGTGCCCCGGAAGGAAGATTATTACAAACCATATTTGGTATTGAGGTATCCACTGCGAGAGAAAATTGTCTCAGAGCACCTATAGGTGGAAGGGGTCGAGTTATTGATGTGAGATGGATCAATAGAGTAGATGATTCCGGTGATAATGCGGAAACAGTCCACGTATATATATCACAAAAACGTAAAATACAAGTGGGTGATAAAGTAGCTGGAAGGCATGGTAATAAAGGTATTATTTCAATAGTTTTGCCCAGACAAGATATGCCCTATTTGCAAAATGGAATACCAGTTGATATGGTATTGAATCCATTAGGGGTACCTTCACGAATGAATGTAGGACAGATCTTTGAATGTTTGCCCGGTTTAGCAGGAAACCTGATGAACAAACATTATAGAATAACACCTTTTGACGAAAGATACGAGCGAGAAGCTTCGAGAAAACTAGTGTTTCCTGAGCTTTATAAAGCTAGTGAGCAAACAGCTAATCCATGGGTATTCGAACCGGATCATCCTGGAAAACATAGATTAATCGATGGAAGAACAGGAGATGTTTTTGAACAACCTGTTACAATAGGAAAAGCTTATATGTCGAAATTGAGTCATCAAGTTGATGATAAAATACATGCACGTTCGAGTGGACCTTATGCACGGGTTACACAACAACCTCTTAGAGGAAAATCCAAACGAGGGGGGCAACGAGTAGGAGAAATGGAAGTTTGGGCTTTAGAAGGTTTTGGTGTTGCTTATATTTTACAAGAGATGCTTACTCTCAAATCTGACCATATTAGAACTCGTAATGAAGTACTTGGTGCCATTATAACTGGAGGGCCAATACCTAAACCTGACACTGCTCCAGAATCTTTCCGATTGCTCATTCGAGAATTACGATCTTTAGCTCTAGAATTGAATCATGCTATTATATCTGAGAAAGACTTTCAGATAGATAGGGAGGAAGTTTGATCAGAATGAATCGAGATCTTTTATGATTGACCGGAATAAACATCAACAACTTCGAATTGGATTAGCTTCTCCCGAACAGATTTGTGCTTGGTCCAAAAAAATTTTACCTAATGGCGAGATAGTTGGACAGGTGACTAAACCCTATACTCTACATTATGAAACTAATAAACCAGAAAGAGATGGATCGTTTTGTGAAAGAATCTTTGGACCTATCAAAAGTAGAGTTTGTGCTTGTGGAAATTCTCCAGGGATCGGAAATGAGAAGATAGACTCAACATTTTGCACACAATGTGGAGTTGAATTCGTTGATTCTCGAATTCGAAGATATCGAATGGGATACATTAAACTGGCATGTCCGGTGGTTCACGTATGGTATTTGAAACGCCTTCCCAGTTATATTGCGAATCTATTAGCTAAAACTCGGAAAGAATTAGAAGGCCCAGTATACTGCGATGTGTGACTTGATCACAAGTTCCGATCATACAGATCCGTAATAAGGAACTGTCATCCTATTCAATCTCATTGGGATGCCTTTAGCTCTGACATGTCCCTCCGGAGGAGTAGCATGAAGCTCAGAATTATAAGCATCTTGAAGAGATGTTGAGAAAGAGGAATTAGTCCAGGGTTTAGATATTCTGTATAAAATTGCTAATTGAACTTCGTGAAAACACTTCTTTCATATAATGGAATTCAAAAGTAATTCTCTTTCACTTGGGTTATCCCTGAATAGAGGTATTCCGGACCGAAGATATGGCTATAGGAGTCTATTCATCGCACATATGCTTCGATCGATAGTATTGTAACCATCGAAGTGAAGCAAGCAGGAACCTAAAGGATCAAATGGAACGAGATAAAGACAAGTAAATCCCTAATTGAAGATCTTTTCAAGAATAAATGGATTGTTCGGAAGGGAGGAGACTGCTCAATAATTCCATATCTACGTTGTAGAATCGTAAAGGAATACTCAATTTCACCTGGAACTTGAGCAGAGAGTAGCGGTCTTTCTTCAGAGCGAAAAAGAGTGCATTTTTTTCTATAGTTACTTGAGCCGGATGAGAGGAAACTTTCACGTCCGATCCTGAGGGGGGGAAATCTTAGAATAACCTATCCGAATCTTTTTCTTGCTAGGCCCATAGCTAACAAACCAACTTTATTGAGATCACGGGGTACATTCAATTATGAGATTCAATCCTGGAGAGATATTATTCCTCATTACCTCTCTGCTCGTCCTCATTACCTCTTTGCTCGAGGTTCTGGAACATTTAAAGAGAGAGAAATAGCTACTGGGGGAGATGCTATCAGGGAACAACTAACTGGTCTGGATCTGCAAATGATTATAGATCGTTCACATATGGAATGGAAGAACTTGGTGGAATTGAAATGGAATAGATTGGAGGAGGATCAAGAATTTACTGTGGATGGATGGGAGGATGAAACAATTCGAAGAAGAAAGGATTTTCTGGTTGGACGCATGAAATTGGCTAAACATTTTCTCCGAACAAATATAGAACCAAAATGGATGGTCTTATGCCTATTACCAGTTCTTCCTCCCGAACCGAGGCCAATCGTTCAATTAGGTGAAGGTGGACTTATTACCTCATCAGATCTAAATGAACTTTATCGAAGAGTTATCAATCGGAATAATGCTCTTACAAATTTATTAGCAAGAAGTGGATCTGAGTCATTTGTTATTTGTCAAAAAAAATTGATCCAGGAAGCCGTAGATGCACTTCTCGATAATGGCATCTGTGGACAACCAATGAGAGACAGTCATGATAGGCCTTATAAATCGTTCTCAGATGTGATCGAAGGCAAAGAGGGAAGATCTCGTGAAAATTTACTAGGGAAACGAGTTGATTATTCAGGTCGTTCCGTTATTGTGGTAGGTCCCTTTCTATCATTGTATCAATGTGGATTACCCTCAGAAATAGCAATAGAGCTTTTTCAAGCATTTGTAATTCGTAGTCTCATTGGACGACATATTGCTCCCAACCTAAGAGCTGCTAAAAGTATGATTCGAGATAAGGGACCCATTGTATGGGAAGTACTTCAAGAGGTTATGCAAGGACATCCCGTATTGTTGAATCGAGCACCTACCTTACACAGATTAGGAATACAAGCGTTTCAACCTATTTTAGTAGAAGGACGTGCCATTCGTTCACATCCATCGGTTTGTGGAGGATTTAATGCGGACTTTGACGGAGATCAGATGGCTGTCCATGTACCTTTATCTCTGGAAGCTAGAGCAGAAGCTCGTTTACTCATGTTTTCTGAGACAAATCTTTTGTCTCCAGCTATCGGAGATCCTATTTCTATACCGACTCAGGATATGCTTCTTGGACTTTATATATCAACGGTCGGAAATAATCAAGGTATTTATGGGAATAGGTACCATCCGTATCACTCGGAAAAGAAAAGGTTTTCCTGTAAGAAACCTTCCTTTTATAGTTATGATGATGTGCTCAGAGCTTATCGACAGAAACGAATTGACTTATACAGCCCCTTATGGCTCCGGTGGGGGGAAGTAGATTTACGTATCATTACCTCAGTAAACCAAGAAGCCCCTATCGAGGTTCAATACGAATCTTTGGGTACCTTACACGAAATCCATGAACATTTTCGAATAAGAAAAGGTAGAATGGGGGAAATTCTTAATATATACATTCGAACAACTGTTGGTCGTACTCGTTTCAATCGAGAAATGGAAGAAGCCATACAAGGTTTTGCCCGTTCTGAACACCCAAAGAAATCACTACCAGCTCTCAGGATCTAATGTAATTGATCTTATGATCTTTTCATTAGTGCAGATATAGAGATCGAGGAAGCCTTCGAATAACCGGCTTGAACCCATTGCTTAATCCTGCTCATGAAAATATGGAGATTTTTCCTTATGAAGGAACGAACTAGATTGCCCTTTGATAATTTGCCCTTTTATAATAAAGTGATGGATAAAACTGCCATTAAAAAGCTTATTAGCAGATTAATAGATCACTTCGGAATGACATATACATCACATATCTTGGATCAACTCAAGACTTCAGGTTTTCAACAAGCTACTGATACAGCTATTTCATTAGGAATTGATGATCTTTTAACAGCACCTTCCAAAGGATGGCTCGTCCAAGATGCGGAGCAACAAGGTTCTGTTTCGGAGAAACAGAATCATTATGGGAATGTACATGCAGTAGAAAAATTACGTCAATCGATCGAGATATGGTATGCTACAAGTGAATATTTGAGAAAAGAAATGAATCCGAATTTTAGCATGACTGATCCCTTAAATCCAGTACATGTTATGTCCTTCTCAGGAGCTAGGGGAAATACATCTCAGGTTCACCAATTAGTAGGTATGAGAGGATTAATGTCAGATCCTCAAGGACAAATCATTGATCTACCCATTCGAAGGAATTTACGCGAAGGGCTCTCTTTAACGGAATATATTATTTCCTGTTATGGGGCTCGTAAAGGAGTTGTGGATACTGCTGTACGAACAGCAGATGCTGGATACCTCACACGTAGACTCGTTGAAGTGGTTCAACACATCGTAGTACGTAGAACAGATTGTGGCACTATCCGAGGTATTTTCGTAAGTTCCATTCGAGGTCGAGAGAGGGACAGAAATGAAATTTTTGTACGAACACAAATACTGATTGGCCGTGTGCTAGCAGACGATGTATATATAAATAGGAGATGCATTGCCACGCGCAATCAGGATATTGGGGTTGGACTTGCCAATCAATTAATAAACCCTCGAACACAACCAATATATATACGAACCCCCTTTACTTGCAAGAGTATATCTCGGATTTGTCAATTATGTTATGGTCGGAGTACTACTCACAGTCACTTGATCGAATTGGGAGAAGCAGTAGGTATTATTGCAGGCCAATCCATTGGGGAACCAGGAACTCAACTAACACTAAGGACTTTTCATACCGGGGGGGTATTTACTGGTGATATTGCAGAACATGTACGAGCCCCTTTCAATGGAAAGATTGAATTCAATGAGAATTTGGTTTATCCTACACGTACATGCAATGGACATCCTGCTTATCTATGTCATAATAACTTATCCATCACTATTGATGGCCAGGATCAAGTACAGAACTTAACCATTCCACCACAAAGTTTGCTTTTGGTTCAGAATGATCAATATGTGGAATCGGAACAAATTATTGCCGAAGTTCGTGCTAGAACATCTTCCTTCAAGGAAAAAGTTCGCAAAAATATATATTCTGACCTAGAAGGAGAAATGCACTGGAGTACCAATGTGTGTCATGCACCTGAATATGTACACGGTAATGTTCATCCTATACTCAGGACGGGTTATCTATGGATATTATCGGGAGGTATATACGGATCCAGTGTAGTACCCTTTCCATTTCATAAGCATCAGGATCAAGTAGATGTTCAACCTTTTGTTGCCAAACATCAATCACTTTCCGATTCTTACGTGGATCAAGTGGAACATAGATCAGGTTATTCAAACTGCTATGGGAAGGAAGAACAAATCTTCAGTTATTCAGAAACTGATCGGACCATATCCAACGAGCATCGAGACTCTATTTATGTCACCTTTTCCCCTAGGAATTACAATATTAAGGGGAAAAAGCAAATGAATCGATTCATCGTCCCATTGCAGTGTGATAAAGAATGGGGAAAAAGAATAATACCTTGTCCTGATGCGATTCTTAGAATACCAAAAAGTGGTATTCTACAGAGAAATTCCATTTTTGGATATTATAATGTAGAATATGGAATACCTGATGGGCCGGATATGGCAACACCCTTTTCCCTTCCCTTTTCCCTTGATTTATCGAGGGAAGGAGACAACTTGCAGATTCAAGTTAGCAATTCTATTTCGTACGAAGATAGTGAACGAATCCAAGTAATGAGTGACACAAGTATTCCATTGGTTCGAACTTGTCTAGGATTTGATTGGGAACAAATAGATTCTATAGAATCTGGGGCTTATGCCTCTCTTACTTCAGTAAAAACAAATAAGATCGTTAGCAATATGATTCAAATTAGCTTGATTAAATACCCCCCTTTTTCCATGGGGAGAAGGGACAATAAAGCAAGTTCAAATTTTATGTTCCATAACAAATTGGACTACACTAATCTTGTCTCTTCCAATGGGGAGAGTCCATTAATTAGTAAGCATCAAGGAACTATTTGTTCATTTTCTAATGGAGAAGAAGACAGTGGATCCTTTATGGTTCTGTCACCATCCGACTGTTTTCGAGTCGTTCTATTCAATGATTCAAAATGTAATGATATGGTAAATAAATCAAATAGAGAGGATCCTATGAGAAAAATCATTGAATTTTCGGGTCTCTTGGGTCATTTACATAGTATCACCAACCGTTTTCCATCCTCCCATTTTCTAACTTCTAAAAAAGTATTGTCAAAGAAACATTCCATTTTCCACAATTCTTTCAATACTTTCCAAGTACCTAAATACTATTTCATGGACGAAAATACGAAAATTTTTAATTTCGATCCGTGCAGGAACATCATTTCCAATTTCTTGGGTCCAAATTGGTACTCTTCCTCATCCGAATTCTGCAAAAAAAACATTTCCAGTAGTTAGTCCTGGACAATTTATTCCTGAAAGTGTATGTATATCCGAGGATGAACCACTCCCCGAATCTGGTCAAATAATAGCAGTTGATGAGGAATCTTTAGTCATTAGATCAGCTAAACCCTATTTGGCTACTCGAAAAGCGACTGTTCATGGTCATTATGGAGAAATTCTTGACAAAGGAGATACATTGATAACATTGATATATGAAAGGTTCAAATCCAGTGATATAATTCAAGGTCTTCCTAAAGTTGAACAATTGTCAGAAGCCCGTTTAAATAATTCAATATCGATGAATCTGAAAGAAAGTTTTGAAAATTGGACCGGAGATATGACAAGATTTCTTGGAAGTCTTTGGGGGTTATTCATCAGTGCTAGGATAACTATGGAACAAAGTCAGATTCATTTGGTCAATCAGATTCAAAAAGTTTATCGATCCCAAGGGGTACGAATTTGTGATAAGCATATAGAGATTATTGTACGCCAAATGACATCGAAAGTATTAATTTCAGAAGATGGAACGGCTAATGTTTTTTCACCCGGGGAACTCATTGGATTATCACGAGCACAGAGAATGGATCGTGCTCTGGAAGAGGCAATCTACTATCAAACTATGTTATTGGGAATAACAAGGGCATCTCTGAATACTCAAAGTTTTATATCCGAAGCGAGTTTCCAGGAAACTGCTCGGGTCTTAGCTAAAGCTGCTCTACAAGGTCGTATCGATCGGTTGAAAGGCATGAAGGAAAATGTTATTCTCGGGGGGATTATACCTGCCGGTACTGGACAGCATATCCGCCGTTCAGGGAAACGGAACGGAATGGATCCAATAATGGGGAATAGGAATCTATTTAGCAACAAAGTGAAAGATATTTTATTTCATCATGACAAAGTTTCTTTTTTTTCCATTCAAGAACATTCTCACAATATATTGAAACAGCCATTAAAATAGTCTTGATAAATAGTCTTGCTTGATAAAGAGATTTCTTATTACTTGATAAAGAGATTTCTTATTATGTTCATGAATATTCATTCTATAATATAATAGGAATAATATAAAATATTCTATGAATGAGAACGTTTATACCACGTACTATACAGACAGGCAATCTTTGAGATGTAATCGATTCCGTTGGAATAATTAGATATTACGGTCCATGTTATTTCGTTATTTTGGGGAGGAAAGCGAACGAGAATGAGCAAAAGATATTGGAACATTTATTTGGAAGAGATGATGGAAGCAAGAGTTCATTTAGGACATAAAACTAGGAAATGGAATCCTAAGATGGCACCTTACATTTTTACAGAGCGTAGAGATACTCATATTATAAATCTGGCTAAAACTGCTCGTTCTTTATCAGAAGCTTGTGATCTGGCGTTTGATATAGCAGGTAGGGGAAAACAATTCCTGATAGTCGGTACGAAATATCAAGCAGCTGATTTAGTAGCATCAGCTGCTACAGAAGCTCGATGTCATTATGTAAATAGAAAATGGCTTGGTGGTATGTTAACTAATTGGTCTACTACAGAGACGAGACCTCAGAAGTTCAAGGATTTAAAAAAAGAACAAGATACGGGACGATTCAATCGACCTCCAAAGAAAGAAGCAGCAATGCTCAAGAGACAATTGGACCAATTGCAGAAATATCTAGGTGGGATTAGATACATGACGAGCTTACCCGATATTGCGATAATTACCAATCAACAAGAAGAATCCATTGCTCTTGGGGAATGTAGAACTTTGGGTATTCCGACAATTTGCTTAGTTGATACAGATTGTGATCCAGATCTCGTAGATATCCCAATTCCAGCCAATGATGATGGTATAGCTTCAATCCAATTGATCCTGAACAGATCAACGTCAGCAATTTGCGAAGGAAGGTCATTAAGGTCATTATAGCTATATGAAAGGCTAATAGATAGTGAATTAGTAATAATAATAAAATAGAAAAAAGGGGGGAGGACCTGAAGATTTACTGAGTTGGCTGCTATTCCATCCAAGATATCGTAAGAGCAAATTTCATTTATTGGTTTGGTTTGCTGATCCAAATTGAAAAATATTCTTAATGGAATAACCATTTTATTATCTCGTGACATCAAAAATTCTGATGAGAGTGAAATAATGGAGGAATCCCTCATTCGACAAAAATCATTTCTTTTCTTCTTTAAGTTAATCTTTACAAGGGGGTAATATGGATATGGATATCGTACAATCTCCTATTAGCACACTGAATCATATCTACGAGATATCCGGTGTGGAGGTGGGTCAACATTTTTATTGGCAAATAGGGGGGTTTCAAGTTCATGCACAGGTACTTATAACTTCTTGGGTTGTAATTGCTGTCTTATCAGGTTCAGCTACCATAGCTGTTCGAGATCCACAAACCATTCCTACCGGTGGACAAAATTTTGTCGAATATATTCTCGAATTTCTTCGGGACTTGGCCAGAACTCAGATTGGAGAGGAAGAATATGGTCCCTGGGTTTCTTTTATTGGAACTATGTTTCTATTTATCTTTGTTTCTAACTGGTCAGGTGCTCTTCTTCCTTGGGGAATTATAAAATTACCTCATGGGGAGTTAGCCGCACCTACAAATGATATTAATACTACGGTTGCTCTAGCTTCGCTTACGTCAGTAGCATATTTCTATGCAGGTCTTGCAAAGAAGGGGTTAGGTTATTTTGGTAAATATATTCAGCCAACCCCAATACTTTTACCAATTAACATCTTAGAGGATTTTACAAAACCTTTATCACTTAGTTTTCGACTTTCTGGAAATATATTAGCCGACGAATTGGTAGTTGCTGTTCCTGTTTCTCTGGTACCTTTAGTAGTTCCTATACCTGTAATGTTCCTGGGATTATTTACTAGCGGTATTCAAGCTCTGATCTTTGCAACTCTAGCCGCAGCTTATATAGGTGAATCCATGGAGGGTCATCATTAAATCACTAAATAACTGTCTGATCAGACAGAATATTTTCTAAGTATCGTACCAACTCATGACTTGATATTATGGTAGAAGCAAATCGGAATTCTTAGTAACAAGAGCTTGGTAAGAAGATTTAGCATCAGTTAACTATTAATTCCGTCCATTAGATCTCCAGATAGAGCGGATCAGATTGGTTCATTTGTATAGAGATATGAAAAAAAAAAGGATCGAACAGGTTCACTAATCGGATAAAGAATGTACCCCGGCATAGAACGATTCAATTTTTGTTCCTAGTAAGGGGAGGATTTTTTCACATTTTTACTTTGTATATAGTTCGTTTTATATATTAATCCATTTATATTTATTATAAGCCTTATAGATTATATGGATTAATATATAATCTATAGATGTTATATATAATTACTTATAGGCTCTTACGCAGTCTATTCTCTTTCCGTGATAAGAATTAATATGTCTAATAAAAAGGAATCTGTATTTTCAATATTATGAATAAGAAATATTTTCATGATGAAATATTTTCATAGGGAATAATAGGTTTCCCTATTCGTTTATATTATCACTTTGAGATCATCAATAAATCTTTTGGGTTCTTAGTTGTTCGGAAGAAATCGTTCCATAATTGAACCATTGGTGAACACTCAACAGATGAAACTGTCGTATTATCAACTATTTCCCAACCTTAGTAAGAGGAGATTACCATGGATCCCTTAATTTCTGCTGCTTCCGTTATTGCTGCTGGATTATCTGTAGGGCTTGCTTCCATTGGACCCGGTGTTGGTCAGGGCACTGCTGCGGGCCAAGCTGTAGAAGGTATTGCGAGACAACCAGAAGCGGAAGGTAAAATACGAGGTACCTTACTGCTAAGTTTAGCTTTTATGGAAGCTTTAACTATTTATGGATTAGTTGTGGCCCTAGCACTTCTATTTGCAAATCCCTTTGTTTGATTCTGAAAACAAAGATCCCTACACCTCGTCATTACATTAGTATTTCTCCAATAATTTCCTTGTTCAGCTGCTCTTTTAGGGGATAGGCTGATCCGAATAATTAGCAAATGAATTATTGTCTTTCTTCCTATACCTATACTTCGGTCAGAAAGATTCATGACGCGTGCGGCAGGGAAGGGAGTGGATAGGAAAAGCAAATTTTTTTTATCCTTATATAAGACCTGGGACTAAGTATCCCAAATATTATTATCCAGAACTAGATAGGATCAAATAAGAAAAGAACAAAATTCTGTAGAACATATCCTTATCTATAAGGGGAGAGCGTATGAAAAATGTAATTGATCCTTTCATTTCCTTGAGTTATTGGCCTTCCGCTGGGGGTTTCGGGTTAAATACCAATATTTTAGAAACAAATATAATAAATCTAAGTGTGGTGCTTAGTGTACTGATCTATTTTGGAAAGGGAGTGTGTGCGAGTTGTATATTCGAATAATATGGCTGGGCCCAACCAGCTGCACTTTGGAGATAGAAAAGTGCATGATCTCAACGAATTACTTCCGAACGGGGAATAGCGAAGAACTATAGCATTTCGTAATTGATTGGGAAATGAACTCTTAGTTCATACCAACCAATGAGGGAGGACCATTAGAATGGTTAAAGCTGAACTGCTTGAAGTCTAAGCACAACTAACTGGGTACTCTTTCCACCGCTGTGTCAAGATGAGATGGATTAAAAGGCATAGTTGGAGATTGATCCGATATATAACATTCATATCAATGGAATAATTTTATCTATTTACTGAAAAATAGTCCCAATCTCCCATCCAATTTTAGTTCCAATGCTGAATTGACGACCTACACAGAAGGGAATTTATTCGATAGAACAAAAAGGAGAAGGCACAAATTAATTGATTGAACGGAACGTATTGATTCAAATTTCATGGGGGAAGAAGAGGAGAGAAAAGGGGAAACGAGAAAAGAAAAAAAAAACTTTATTGATAATTGCAAATCCCTTTTGCTGGAAGAGCCCTTCGTAGATCTCGGTCTTTTATAGATTCATTCTAATCTTCCGTAAACGGAACGGAAAGGGCAGGCTTGGTGTTGATGAAGGAAGGGAACGTATATGTTCCTGGGGAATAAACAAAGAACTGAGCAGGAGAGCCGAATGAATCGAAAGATTCGTGTTCGGTTTGGGAAGAGATTATGAATTCGTGAAGTGAATAGATAATCTACTTTCATTAAGTAATCTATTAGATAACCGTAAACAGAAAATATTGAATACTATTCAGAATTCGGAAGAACTATGTAAAGGAGCTATTGATCAGCTCGAGAAAGCTCGGGCTCGCTTAAGGGAAGTGGAAATGATAGCGGATGAAATCCGGGTAAATGGAGACTCCCAGATAGAACGAGAGAAAGAGGATCTAATCAATGCTGCTTCTGAGAATTTGGAACAATTAGAGGATCCCAAGAATGAGACGGTTTACTCCGAACAGCAAAGAGTAATTGACCAGATCCGACAACAAGTTTCTCGCCAAGCTTTACGAAGAGCTATAGGAACTTTGAATAGTCGTTTGAATACTGAGTTACATTTCCGTACGATCGATCACAATATTGGCCTGCTTAGAGCCATGATGAACACAAATGATTAGTGGTTATAGGTCTTATTTATCAACAGATAATTAATGAGTGCTAATGGGAAATATTCGACTCGACGAAATTAGTAGTATTATACGTAAACAGATCGAACAATATAATAACGAAGTAAGAGTTGGTAATCTTGGCACCGTACTTCAAGTAGGAGATGGCATTGCTCGTATTTATGGTCTTGATGAAGTAATGGCAGGGGAATTATTGGAATTTGGAGATGGTACAATAGGCATTGCCCTAAATTTGGGATCGGATAATGTTGGAGCTGTATTAATGGGCGATGGCTTGACGATACAAGAAGGCAGTTCCGTGAGAGCAACGGGAAAAATTGCTCAGGTACCAGTAAGTGATGCGTATTTGGGTCGTGTTGTAAATGCTCTAGCCCAACCCATTGATGGCAAGGGTCAAATTTCAGCTTCCGAATTTCGACTGATTGAATCTCCCGCTCCAGGTATTATATCAAGACGTTCCGTATATGAACCCCTTCAAACGGGGCTTATTGCTATTGATTCTATGATTCCTATAGGACGTGGTCAGCGAGAATTAATTATTGGGGACAGACAGACCGGTAAGACAGCAGTAGCTACAGATACTATTCTTAATCAAAAGGGTCAAAATGTAATCTGTGTCTATGTAGCAATTGGTCAAAAAGCTTCTTCCGTGGCTCAGGTAGTTAATACATTCCGAGAACGTGGCGCAATGGAATATACCATTGTGGTAGCGGAAACTGCGGATTCTCCCGCTACATTACAATATCTCGCTCCTTATACAGGGGCAGCTTTGGCTGAATACTTCATGTATAAGAAACAACATACTTCAATCATTTATGATGATCTCTCCAAACAGGCACAAGCTTATCGACAAATGTCTCTTCTATTAAGAAGACCACCCGGCCGAGAAGCTTATCCGGGAGATGTTTTCTATTTGCATTCCCGTCTCTTAGAAAGAGCAGCTAAATTAAGTTCGCTATTAGGTGAGGGGAGTGTGACTGCTCTTCCAATAGTTGAAACTCAAGCTGGAGATGTTTCAGCTTATATTCCCACTAATGTAATTTCCATTACCGATGGACAAATATTTTTATCGGCCGATCTATTCAATGCCG
>BSBM01004344.1:0-47068 GCA_027924585.1 Larix kaempferi
CCAAAGGAAATAAGGAGTAAGTTAAGGAAAAAGTGCTTTGCGTTATTACATATATAAATAATGATCGCGTCAAATCGATGAAGTGCATTAAAGCTGAGAGAAACCGCTGCCCCAAAGACTTCTACGCGAAGGTGGGTCTCCGGCGGGAGTAACTAATAGGCTGCTTCGCACTCGCCACCTTCGACTACACCGAATCTAGCATAATGACATATATAAATAATTACTGGAATACGACTCACATCGCTAGTGTTATTCCTTTTTTCTTCCATACCGAAATCTAGCATAATGACATATATAAATAATAAAATAGAATCTGGTAATTCTATGCTCACTGAAATACCATAGCATCATTACTCAAAACAAGAGTTTTGATCCTGGCTCAGAACGAACGCTATATCCTTAACACATGCAAGTCGAACGTGGCTTGCTTCCCCATACATCCGGGAGGCAGAAGGAAAGCAATAGCAATAGTAGGAGTAGTCGAGCGTAATATCAATAGTAAGCTCTCAATTATTGGCTTGGATAATCGGTCCGTAGGCCCGGATCGGGATTCTCGAAGGGGCGCGAGTAAGATAGTCGGTCTATTGGTGATCGGTGAGAGCGGTAAACCCCCCGGCAATCAAATGAATAAAATGCAAGGGCCGTGGAAGGAACCGTGGTATCATCTCTATCACGCCCTCATACCCTTCCTTTCTCTCATCAATCTGCTGCTCACCATCAAACCTAAATCAGGATTAAGCAGAATGTATTTTGCCGATCGGTTCCTCTAAATCCCCCTCCCCTCACCCCGGGGGCTCGGCTCGGTGTCCATTCAATCGTGGAGAAAGTTACCTTCCCAAGAAGTAGTGTCCTTTACCGGCATCTTTACTTCCATTCCATCCTTCCTTCCTTATGTGAGTGCTAGGTAGTAAGTGTGCTAGTACCAGTATGATGGTAGAAATCATCAGTTGGGATATGGTTTCAATACATAGGGTATTGGCTGTAATTGTAATCCAGCAGGCAGATTGGATAAGGTAACAGGTGGGCGAGTTTCCGTCAGTTTTACGCGCCTTACGAAGCTTCAGGGGTCTTTACTTAGAAGCCGTTTGTCCTCCAGTATAGTCAGTAGTTATTTGGGTTAAGCAGCCATGAGGATATGAGAGAGGAAGGTCAGATAAAGTTGGAATGAGGAATGGGAGCAACTGAATTCTAAAGCAGTTGGCTTCAGTCTTCGATCTTTCTGAAACTGATCATAGGATTGCCTACGGAGTCGCTTAGCGACTCCTACGCTAAAACTATGAAAGGGTACGCAACAGTACAGTTTGTTTTTCGCACATTGGTGGACGGTGGTTGGGATAATTACAGGTGATAGGAGGGATTATCAACCAGTGTGTGATTATTATAAAAATTCTTAGGGCGCATTGAGAGAACCATGTTGAAGGAAAAAAAAGTGCTTTGCTACCTGCACGAATGGTGTAACGACTGCCCCGCTGTCTCCAACATGGACTCAGTTAAATTGAAATCTCCGTGAAGATGCGGAGTACCAACGGCTAGACCGGTAAGACCCCCGTGCACACCTTGACTATAACTTGGCAGTGACAACCTCTTACGAATGTGCGGGATAGGTGGGAGGTTCATAGCCCTCCTAACTAAGTGATTCCTGATCTAGGGCTAAGGTCTAGTTATTTCTAGCAGGTGGTGGTTTGGTGGTCCAAAGGGACAACTGCCAACAGAATTTTTTTGTCCCTATTGGGGCCAGGTGGGATACTGATTGGAAAACTGAGACTTCGAACTTATATATTCTCGATTGAGAAACTTACTTAACTGATATCTTCTCTCTCTACCTACGAGACCTTGGCACCGATCGAACCACTTAGTGACTTTACGCTGATATCACAACAAAACCGACTGATTGATCAATTGATTGACCGCTGAAAGCCTAGTTGGGACGAAACAGGGCGGGGCGGGACCAGGGTGAAGAGAAAGAGAACCGCAGCATGTTATATATCTATTGTTGTAACTTCGGGCAGTATTGAACTGGGTGATTCGAGAGAACATTCGGTGATGTGATGTAACTGGGCCATGTTGAGAACTGGAGATGTGGGCGTTGGCTGTAAGGTGCAGCATTCATATCTTTCAACTGGGTGTGATGCGGCCTGGATTGATTAGAAAACACAGGTTCCACTGAGCATTTGGCATAAGATTGCGCTATTGTTACCAGCTGGGTGTGAACTGGTTGAATTGCTAACCGTGGCATTAGGTAACTGCATTCGATTACAGGGCGCTGAGAGAACTTTGGGCTGTTATAAATTGCCCTGCAACTCTTCATATCTGTTATATAAGTATCTTTGGTTTCATATTAATGATCAAAGACAAAAATTCCTTGGGATAGGTCTATCAGTGGTGAACAAGGATAGGAAACAACCTTAGAATATTGTCCTGGAGATGCATCTGGGAAGATTTTCCTCTTGCACCAGACCATTTGTGGTTCTGGTAGTGGAGTCACCAACCATCCCTTTGAGTTGGACCTTTTTAAAATGGACTGGGAATCCATCTTTTCAAGGTAAGTTATTTTACCAGTGGAGTTGCACTTAGAGGAGTCACCTTTCAAAAAACTTCCTTGATTCTTAGCAAATAGGCACATGTAAGCAGTCCTCAAGGAAAAGAGAGACCTCTCTCTATGGTAAAGGCGTACCTCACTATGCTCAAAAAATAAAAACACTAAATATTACTACTCGGATTATCCAGCGGTTTTGCTTCCTCTCTACTTGAAACAAATATTATGTTGTATCTCGAGATAGAGTCCCCTAACAATGATGCCACTCCTCATGTTGTCCCCCAGGTTATTCCCCTCCTCTCTCACTAGGGTCTAAAAGTGGTTGGTATGATGTGCGAGGTGCACCTCTCCCGTGCCACTCTAGGCCTTCGAGCTAGTTAGCTCAGGCCAAATGGGGTACCCTCTATTTCCCTATGGTAATTATCTTAGTCTTTTACATAATAACAATTTGATTTGCTTTTATGCTTTGATAAGATATATGACTTGCTTTTAGATGTGGTGAAAGGTAAAATACTTACAGACTGGCTGCAAGTAGAGTTAATTAACCCCATGCCAAAGGGGTAACAGCTGGTTGTAAATCATGATTCCATATTCACAAATACATAGTGCTATAAAATGAACAAGCA
Source organism: Larix kaempferi (assembly GCA_027924585.1). NCBI lineage: Eukaryota > Viridiplantae > Streptophyta > Pinopsida > Pinales > Pinaceae > Larix > Larix kaempferi. The sequence goes on from BSBM01004344.1 coordinate 3,163, forward strand.
TCATAAGAAGAAGCAACTCATTACTTTATCATTTAACGATTTTATTTTACACTAAAAATAAAATGGGCAAGACAAGAATAGATCCATTGATTCATTCAACACCAAATATAAGATAGAAAATGGAAGAAATCATGCATAACTTGCTTTAGTTTTACTATTTTGGCTTCTTTTCCCCTTTTTGTAAACACTTCCCTTTTCAGTTTGGGAAGGTAGCTTCTCCTATGATGAGGCTACAACTCTAGATGGTTGAGAAGGTACCTATTGTTTAGGCATCTAAGCAAGTGGGGGATTTATTGAGGTGGACCTCGTTGGTGGTCCTTTGTGGCATAATCATATATGATGCTGAGCAGTCGCCATCCATGTTCATTGACTGTCTTGCTACCACTTCAAATTCTAAGGGACTTTTCCTGCTTTGTTTTTCCATGTAATCAATGGGGCCCAGAGAGAATACAAGGCATGTAATAAGGGTCCAAGTGGCGATCGATAGACACATCTGATTGTACACTTCCTCGGGTGAGGGAATAACCCCTTTCCTTTGTCTGTTACATTTGTTAGTCCCACCTGTCGCTACCTTTAGTAATCCCTTGTACTTGTCTGGAGAGTGGAGCCTCTTTTGGTCATCCCATGGGCATGGGAGGCCATCATTAATCATAGTGCCCATAGCAAGTTAGGAATTTTCTAATAGGATGTTTTAATGCAAAGGCCTTTCTATAAATAATCCTCTGAAATGAACAATAGTTCATCCACGTAGAAATCTCCAACATAAGAAGGATAAGCAGATTATAATCATATAGATGGATATATATAATTTATAAATTAGAGAATGATAGATAATATGATTGATTATTTACAATGGCAATGTGATGTTGTGTATAAATATATATTTAATGGTCACACACTTTAATAGACACATATTTTATACATTTGCTCTTTAGCTATTATTATTATCATTTCTGTTCACTACATCCTACAGCTCGTAAGTTTGTTGTTACAGGTATCAACGTGCATAGAGATAGACATTTTGACTAGGATTTTGTTTAGGACCTGCTCAACCATCTCTGCCACGCTAGCCCTGAGCTCCACCTTCTTTCGTGAATATCACAAATACTTTATTACCCACCTGTGAAGACCATTAAACAATAGGTAATTATTGCAGTTGGTCTCTTAGTTTGGGAACATCATCAACTACATAACCCCAAACTATGCTTTCGATGGTTTTCATTGTAGCCAGTAGTGTAGCATATGCTAAGGTCTCTTCATACCTTTTCCTCTAAAGTATTCCATTCTTCTGTTAATGTTTCCACCTTGATTCTTTTCCTCATGCCATTTCTTCTCAGTCTCTTCCATCTTTTGCCCCTGCTTTTTTAGATATTATTTGCTTTTGTAAGCTAGGTTTTTGGGCACTTGTGGCTTGGAGTAGGCTTTCCCGGTGCTTTTATCTCCACTCCTCCACTTATTTTAGGAGTTGTTCAACTCTTTTACGGAGTTTTGACTTCATAGTCTTAGTGCTCCTTGCATAGAAGGCGATGGAGTAAGGAGCTTGGGGAGCCTGTAGGGAGCTGACTCAACCCCATAAATCCTAATAACCACGACATTCACCCCCAAGAACTAGGTCCCATTTCCCATGGCCATCACCTAGCTGTAGGTAAGTCCCTGATATCATCATGCATTCTTTTAGGTTCTCTCCCATTCTTTTAGGTTCTCTCCCTGTGATGACTGAGAAGGCAATAAACATGAACTCATTGATTAACTTAAACAGGGAGGAATCTGGCTCTCCTTTCTTGACCCATGGCAACCAGTAAAAACATTTGGTGGGCCTTCCATCCTTGAATTCCTATAGTCCCAGGTGAGAGGATGTGTGGCTCTAGTAGAAAATGAATAGGTATACTAGGTAGGATGGATAGTATAATATTCTATTAGTTCGGAAACTGGCCAACTATTGTCTGATGTTAATGGCCAAAGTCTCCACATATATGAATGAAGGGGTCGGGCGACCATGGAACAGGTCAAGTATGGCTGCCATGCTTTCATCAATTGTATAATAATTATCCCTCCCTAGGATCAATATAAAGAAAAAAAAGGGATTCCTAGACCCACTTGGCAAAATTCTTGGTCCTTAAAGGGGTCGGGGTAATTTGGGTAGCGCCCTGGTTGTACAATAGTTTTTTTTTAGATGGATCCTTTATGCTCATTGGTCATTACCCTATACCGATTTATCTTTACTTATGTAGATAAAACAATGTTTATTGTGAAAGTCCCCAGCATGGATGGTATAAATGGACTAATCGTTGATTCAAAAATATATATTGACCATGAGCGGATATAACAGATGAGGTGGAGGGTTTTTAATGGGGCATAGTTCCACAAATTTGGTAAATGGGTAGACGTCTGAGACCTTGTGCTATGCTAGCTTAGAAGTCTGGTGGGAAGTCCCTTTCACCCCTTTGACAAATTGCTCATAGGCAACCCCGATTAGCTAGCGAGGAGTGGAAGAAATGAGTGTAGGTTACTTTGGTGAATTCATCCATGAAAGGGGGTTCCTTTGAGGAAAATACATCGCTCGTGTCTGAGCGACGCCCCATGGAATGGGAAGACGACCCTTTGGAGGTAGCTTTAGAGGCTCTCGTCATGGTGGATTATATGGGGTTACAGAGGATTGAAAGGGGGTAACGACTCTAAAGTATAATCTACCAGGCAAAATAGAAAAGTTTGTGGAGGATTTCACGGGGTGAAAAGCCTTGAAACTAAATTATCCAGTATACATAAATAAATTAAATTTTATCTACAGGTGGCAGCTCAAAGGTGGTAGATTGCAAAAGTGTTCGATAGTGGTGGTGGATTGTCTTCAATCTTGTTAATTTTACCGGAGCTCCTATCGTATAAGGACTTGCATTTAGAATGAAGGAGGGAGGGAATTCTTTTCCGCTTTTCATTAACCAAACACCACTTCCTGTGGGATTTAATTTGACATTCACGTCTCTTAAATGGCGAATCAATACTAGCATGGATATTTTGGCTTTTCATGGCACAAAACATGGCATCTTCTGATAGGTGAGAGAGATCTTATGCTTGGGTCCCGATGGGGGGATTTTTGCTTCTGTGGGTGGATATCCCAGATTCTCTTCTGGGAATACTCTTTCCTTTAGTATTACCCCCGCTCGGGCATCTTGAAACTCCTATCCGATGTGCCAGCCTGAGTAGATACAACAGGTAACCATAAGGAGTGGATCTGCTTTTTGGCGTTACAGGTTGCTTTCTTTACTGAGTTTTGAAGCAGGTTAAATTATTTCTTTATTTCACTTCTGTACCCAGCTGGTCAGACCTCGAACTTAGGCTTTCCAGTCCTTATTGCTTTGGCTTAATGAAGTCGCTTCGCTTAGTAGAGTCCTGGTTGTTATATCGCGTTTGTACAGACAGACTTATTGGGTGCTAAGATCCTTTGATACAGTCATCGATTCTCTAGAGAGGGCACAATGACCATTTTTGTTTAAAGAAGGCAAAGCTATTAAAGTGAAAACACTTTGCACTCTGATGAAAGGAGAGGGTTTAGATAATAGTTAGGCGTTGGCGGGGCCTTATTCATGAGAAAGTAGGGGCTTTCTTAATATAAATGATTATAAGTACAGTGGTAATGCAGTAAAGCAGGCTTGGTTTCTATTAGAAACACCTTCCTGCCCGGTGCGGGAAGGTCGGAGAATGATTGATAGTAGAATCGTTCAAAGAAGCGCGTCATTCACCCCAGCATACTATTAAGGTAGGAAATCGAAACCGGAAGTAGCGTCATGAGGATCGCCTGCTCCGGATCAGCTGCTTATTCCTTTGCCGAACTTGAAATAAGTCAATTAACATTTTGGTCAGCCTACGTACCGGAACAAGTGCTAGAGCCAGTGATCAAGAATGGTCCTACCTACCATCGCTCCCCCAAGAGAAGGGAAAATAGAAATGCACTTTTTTCATCTAATGAATGGAATTCCATTACCTTTGATCGGTGGCACAATACGGCTGGAGGAGAATAAATAGAAAAAGGAGTGCTTTCCCCAAATCTTTTTGTTGTTTAGACGCTCTAAATGTAATCTCATTGATCAGTAATGGACCTTGCTTAACCCAGATAGAGGGCACAGCGAGCGCTTGACGAGGCTAACTAAGGAAGCCTACCCTTTCTAATGGACAAATGCGAGGGAAACAGAGCTGTTCATCCACCTCGTAATCTAGTCATCGACCTCAGAAAGGATACCTCATCAATCGTGAGGTCGTGATCCATTATATTTTTATTCAATGAAATGGTGGAATAGGAGTAGTTATCAGGCTTACCTCCTATATAAGGTAGTCGATCTAAGGCTTACCTTCTCGATAAGGGAGTAACGCCTCGTGTGTATGGAATATTTCAGAGTTGGTCGGGTTTACATTCCGGGTCGGGAGCGGTTACGATGCGCTCAATAAAGCTTTAGCCATTTGTTGGGGTTTTTATTATCCGAACAATTGGCCTACGCGATGCCGGAATGATGAGACACTCAGATGCTATTCTGAGCGCCCGCCTAAACTCCGCCCCTATTGGAAAGGTTCTCCAGGACCGCAGTGCTGGTGGCGGTTAAGAGCCCCGGAGATATCTTTCCGTACCAAAGCATAAATGCCCATCTTACCGGTATATTGGCGAAGTCCGGTAAGATCCCCACCCAAACCCATAGGGGAAGGCTAAGGCGAGGTGAAAACCGAGATTGGTCCCCAAACCAACCGAGGATGCTCGATCCCCAAACCACAAAGTTATAGTCACTTTTAACTACCAGTGCTGTATCCGCGACGGGCTCGAGTTCCGCGGCCTCACCCTCCCTTTGGATTCGAAAGGAAGGACGATTTCAATGCGAAAGGAAATGGCGAGGGCTAACGCATTGCATCAGCACCTGTATTGCCAAAGATGGCATGTCCCTTACGTTTATATAGATATACCCATTTTTGCTGTTGGTAATACACCCATCGCCCAATCTCGGAGGCACCAGTAACAGGCAATAAGCTGACAGTATTCATAGATGACCCGGAACAGACTATGGTTATACAACTCTTACCTTTATTGTCTCCTCTCCTACCTATACTATTGGAATCAGGTAAATTGCTGACTACTTCCACCAGACAAATGGAAGCTAGAGCTGGAAGGAATGATAGTAAGGCTGGAACTAGTGAGTATGCAGGTGGATCCGTAACAGGATATCGATCTACGACTGGCTTTGGAGCTGTAACAACTGCTGCTTTAGGTACCTACGCCTTAGCTTACTCTACCCGTGCCTATGCAACCTTTGCTACTGGGACTGTCTCTGCTACCGGTGGTTCTGGATCTCGATCTCACTATTTTGAGTTCTTGTTCGAGCTAATTCAGGTGCGGATATAGGTGCATTTGTCCTTGTAAAAAAATCCAAATCCGGTGCATCAGGACGAAAGAAAGCTTGTGGTTTTTCCAGTTCCTGTGTGAATGTGTAAATTGACCCAGTGAACTATATCTGGTTGACTCAGTAGTGGAGGTAGAGACATAGGCATAGGTCGCAGAGACAGAACTAATTGCAATGAACTTTGTGTACCTGCAAGCAGTAGATTCCACAGCAGAGGCAGAGCCAAAGCCAGTGCACTTTGTTTACCGTGAGGAAGCAGGGAAAGACACAGACTATTGGTGTGGTTGGATTAGACAGCTCCAATGACTAAATTGCGCTCGACTAGTAAAGCAACAGGAAACATAAGAAACGTGAGAGGCCTAAAGAATCCTTTCCTCCAATAAATGGATAACAGTTCTCGTCGCTTTCATGAATTCTTCAGTCCCGCGGTGCCCTCTATCCATGGGCTATAGTAGAGCTATCACCATGAATAAAGAATAGCTAGTGGTGTCTCTATATCGGTTGTTCCTCATTAGCTGGCTTAGTAGAGCGAAATAGGAGAAATAATTATATAGAATGGTTGAAAGGCAAGTCAGAAGGCAGGCAGACGTGATTAGGCAGATTGCTTATTGATGATAGGATAGGTCATATACGATATTATACCCGTTCTTTCTTCCTGACCCTGGCAATCCTTGCAATTGGTGTTAGTTAAACTAACACAACTGGGCGTAAGTTAAGTTGATGGAAATGTATCCCTCCTTCCCTGAAGTGGTGGGAAATTCAGAAAGATAAGTGGGCATATGTAAGGAAGTAGCCAGTAATTTTTCTTTCATGACCTTTCGAAAGCAAAATCTGAATAGTGGCTTTGAAACTTGAAGAAGAACTCCAAATTGTAACAAATTGAAATCGCGATTCATATGTAACACCATACACACTCCAGTGCAACCCTGGGGTAAATGCAAATGCCAAACACCTAGACATTTATGCAAATCTGAACCACCAATAGTGTCAGAGAAAGAAAGATATAACGCCCTACTTACCAGTTGTGGATCCAGATTAAGATCAAGGCCCAGTTGGAGATGTGATAGTTGACCGAGTCTACCAATAGATCCAGTAAAAAAAGCAAGCAGTTTATCCACCTAGAGCACCAGTAGCAAAGGCAATAGATGGGGCATCACATCGCTCATGACCAATCAACTGGAGGATCAGAAATAACTGACTCCACTCGGTCAACAAAGGAATCAACTCGATCTTGCTATGCTGCGAGCTTTGATGCCTTTACGCCTCTGTTCCTAGTGCCCTAGCTCCCTTTGTATCGCCTCTTACCGCGCTGAGGGTGGGTCTTGATCCCGAATTGGCTCTGCTCCTAATGTAGGACAATAGGCCTGCTATCCATTTTCACATCCATCTTTTTTTCCTTTGATACCATGCTTTCAAGTGCGTGCTTGGCGTGTGTGGTTCCTTTGGGCGGTGTATTGGCCCTTAGAATTTGCTTAGCTGTGTGAACCTTTTCTTATTATATTCTGTATCTGACGAAGTGAATTACAGGGAAGTGGAAACTTGTTCCCGCCCATCCAGTGTAAATGCGCGGTGAGTTAGAAAAAACGCTGAAAGAACAAATGGGAACCTTCCCCTCGCTTCACCGGAAGGGCTAAAAGCACAACCAATCTATTTTGGCACTTCCCTTCGGTGGCCGAAACAAAGCGAAGGGACAAATACCCAGCTCCCTGCCAACTCACTCAGCTAGTGGCTCAAGCCGCAGATATGGACGGATAGACGCTTTCCAGTAGCAAAGGAGAAAGGTTGGGTGGGATTCCCTATTTTGACTCCGTGAAACACCGACTCTATCCATTGGGGTATCTGAGCAATTGATGTGCCTTCACAATACAATCTAAGTAGAGGGTTCACTTGAGCTTTTTGATAGGGTCCCATAATTTCAGTTTGTGCTTGGTTCTTCGGGTTGGGTATAACCACCCATCATAGCTGGAAAATAGCTAATGGCGGAACAGCGTACCTATGGGAACAGATCAAATTGTCGGAACATCACCTATGGGAAACAGTAGCAGATATTGAAACACCTGCTAGCAGGGATGTTGGAGCATCACTTCCATAAGGGTATGCCGGAACTGCTCTTATTTTAACAAAGGCGGATGTCAGAGCATAACCCCTAACCACTTGTGCAATACTGAAAGGAACAAGAGCACTAGAAATAGGCACTATTCATTTGTAGTTCACTATATGCTATTATAATAGTTATATATATAATATATATATATATATAATATTTTTTTCTGCCTTATGAACCTAATTAGTATATACTATCTATATGTATTATTTGTGTCAGCGCCTATATAATTTATATATACTTAGTCTTTGCATTAGCTGCATGGGGAGCCTTAGCTGACCTTAGACTATTAGCTTCTAAGTAGTAGTAATACTAGCCCTACTTACTATAAATAGTACGGTTTTTCCGGCCCTAAGATTGCATATCCAGATTACTTATTACTTACAGTTGTAACTGTAATTGAATGTATATCTATCAGTGTTGCCATCCTGGGATTTACCAGGTCCCAGGGATCGGGGCCTCCGTACATACAGTGTTTGCTTCCTGCGGCTGACTGGTGACCAGTTGGCATGTGCTATTGGAGACCGACCGGGGTAGGTGATTCGGTTATGTGTTGTTGTTATCGGCGATGAGGATGGGTATAAGCTACCGGCGGGTATGGCTTGAAAGGGGCTTTATACTCTCTCTGATCGGTTATGTATTTACACACCTGTTCCTTATTCTCGTCTCTCGGTATGTATTGAAAAGGGACTTATCCTCTATTGGGGTAGTAACTAACGAAGGGTAACCTCTTTTTCCGGGTTGGTTCAATGAAACCATGTATGGAAACAGTTTGTCTAAACAACTTATTTCTACTGGGTTCCTTCCTTATCTCATGTATGGCGGTATGGAGTAAAGACTTATTATTGCTTTCTTACTTGATTAGCCTTAGCCCGTAGAGTGAAAGCCCTATGGACTGTTAGAGTGAAAGCTTCCTCCGTCTGTAACTTCAAGTACTATGAGCTCAAATAAGTACTAGCTATTTAATACTATTAGCAGTAGTTACTACTAGCCCTAAATAAACTACTAGCTTAAGTCTGTAGAGTAAGGTATTATACTAGCTATATAAAAAGTACTATTAGCTCTTTCTAGTGCCTTAATATTCTATTTTATAGTTACGAGGGCGAATTAGGGTTTTTACATAGGGGAACAGAGCACGGCGACGAATAATTCTTTTTTTATGAATGAAAGGAAGTTAGAGGGGCTTAATTAAAGGGTAATGGGTAATGCAAATAGAACGGAATGCGGGTATGCAGGCGGGAGAGAATGGGATAATGCGGGGATGCAGCGCGCGTGTACTTTAGCAAATGTATTTTATACAGATAAAAAAGTAATAAACGTAAATAATAATATAATTCGCTATTGAACGAATCTCGGCTTGGATGCATCATTCTTCCAGTGGTTATTTGCTCCCTCATCGTCAATGGTAAATCGTAACCTTCCTCAATCCTGGGGATCACACCACATGTAATTGAAACCCGGAATCAAGTGAATAACAACCTGTCATCGAGTGGCTCGAGGCCTGGATTTTAGTGGGATCATCTACTACCAGCATAAAGTGAATCAAAAGCTGTCATCGCATCAACAACTGGATTAATTCTTGGCTCTACTATTGGCATCCTGTCAATTTCCCTCCCCTACCTGTGGAGACCTCCTGGAAAAGCCAAACTGGGAATGAGGGCATCCCGTCAATTATATATAAACCTTTATACAAAGGTGTATATTTTAGTAAGAAAGAAACTTCCCTTTACTGTTCCGATGATATATTACGGACCATATATAAAATCTATTTTATTAGACAGAATGGCGAATGATAAGATTTTCAAAGAACTTAACCAAGCAAACTTATTGCCTGGTCCGACCGAGTAAATACCCGATCCAGGTAAGCAACAATAAGTTGAATAAAAAGAAATCTAGCGGCATACCGCCCGCCTGCAATAAATCAATCCAGCCAATCTTATATAAAGTTGGTTAAAAGGCAATATTTATATAAGATTGCTAAAAGTGCTCAAAGTGCCCAACCAACAAGGATAAGGAAGGCCCCATATCCATATTATGCGTGCCAGTTGTATGCGCCCCACCATTGTACATGCCGGGCAGTGCCACCCATAGCCGCTAGTCATTTCCAGGGGGAATATACAGGAAGAGCCATGACCCAGTTCAATCCATATGGTCCCTACGTTTTAACAGATTATACTCAAATTTCTACATGATACCCGCATCGCTACGTTTCACTTTGCCATAATGAGAGTAGTTCAATCTTTGTTCTAATTAGCAAGAGTGAAATAAAAGCTCTTCTCTTGTTGGTGCATTATGAAAACTGTAGTTCTGACACTGTAGTTAATAACATTAGTGCACTAGTTTTTCTTCTAATTAGTGCAACAACTTGTAGTTCAACCTGTATAAGCTCCGTTAGTAATATAGTGGAAATAAAAAGAAATTAGCTTTATTTCAACCTTTCTCTAACCTTATTACTTAGTTCAACTCTAGTCCCGATAGTTAACTCAATGCTTTAGTTCATAAGCCTATACTCTCTGTGCTTAGCCTATCTGTAGTGCCGGACTTTTATATGTAGTAGTGCAAGTAGTGCGATTTTGAAAAAGTCTCCATTATTGAAAAGAAAAAGAAAAAAGAGAGAGTGACCAACTAGGGTGACGTACGTACTTTCCTTTCGAAGTTAGGGGAAGGGTCGGTAAGGGTCGGTCACTATATTGCTAGTGAGAATACCCCATACCCCTATAGTAATCATAGAGTTAGAATAGGATCTCAGGGGTAGGTAGCCCACCAAAGCTTGAATGACCCTCCGGTTGTAGGTCGATTGATGCAAGGAATTCACTATTTCCACTATACATAAAGGGAAAAAAAATAGCAACTCATTACATAACATATTATGTATGCCCTAGGAAGAATGACGCCGGTTCAATTAATGTTGATGGGGCGTAGCTGGAAATATTGAAATAATAATGTCGGTTAAACTGGTGATGCTAGGCTGGGAATTATCGATGATCGCTGGGGATGATAATGAAACTGCTGTTGCTCGGACGGCTCCTTATTCAATTAATGTTGGTTCAACTGGTGCTTATGGTGGTACTTCTCTTGGGAATTAAGCTGGTTCAACTGGGAATCCTTGTGCTGCTTCTGCTGGAAATACTGCTACTTCAACTTATTGAAAGAATTCTATTTCCCCAAATAGGGGGGGCTGTTGGTTCAAATAATGCTTATGATAATCCCGTTTTCACTGATACTGAGAATTATGCCCCTGGGAATGATGCTTCTTCAACTGGTCATAGTGCTGTCGGGAATGATGAAGGTCCTCCTTGTGCTGTTAGGAATAATGATGCACAGCCCCAATAGCGGTTCCATCAGCATTTGAAGGAGCAAAATCCCATCCAGCACCAGTCCCAGCATCATCATAATTATTCCCAGCAGAAGCATTCGAACACAGTTAATGGAAAGAGTAGGGATCGTGAGTCAAGTCCCTCTAGTGAAGGGACTCGGCTTGTTGGGAGTTTTAATGGTGATAATTGCCATGAATGTAATTGAATTGTTTGATGAATCAATCAATGTTGGTGCTAGTTCAATGGGAGGGTAGTATATAGAATGGGAATATAGATCAAAATCACAGCAGGTAGGTTGGAACTGAGGGTAGTAGGGACTGGGCGTGTTTAGTTAGAACTGGATGTGTATGGCGAAGCAAGTATCAACTGGACTGGGTGTGAATAGAGAACAAGTGATATCCCACCAGTCTAAATGGATCATAAGGGTATTGGCTCATTCGGATCAAGGGGGGGCGTAAGGATATTTTCCCTCTATCCCTGTTCATAGCACTGCCTGCTACGCTCTTATATAATCCACTATCGCTTTCATAAGCAGTGAAAGTAGCATCATTCCTAGCATCACCAGCAGCAGCCTCATAAGCACCAGTTTCACTGGCTTTTTTCATTCCCAGTAGCATCAGTACAAAGATCATTGCCATAAGCATTATTCCCATTTCCAGGAATACCCATTGAACTGACATTATTCCCAGCCCCAGAAGCACCAGTTGAAGGAACCCAGCATAAGCTGTTGAAGGAGATTTTTTTACTAACAGTCTTCCCATAAGCACCTGTTAACCAGGATTACCAGCTTCCTCATTACCAGGAGCATTTCCATCAAGAGCATAATTATTAGGGTCATTTAATCAGCAGGTTGAAGGAGCGACATCCCCAGAATTTGAATCAGCAATTTAAGGAGCAGCATTCGAATGGTAATCCCGTGCCCAAAGAACCTGGAAATGCTCTTGGAACTGCTGCTGCTAGGAATTATGCATATTATGCTTGTTCTAATTACGCTGGGGCTGTTAGACTTTTTGACTATTTGGTATGGTGTAAGCACGTATCCAAGATATGCTGGTATCTTATTTAGAAAGACCTGATAAGGCCCTGTTCGTGGGTACTACATGCATAAACTGGGTCACTCCCCTCCGGGAATATAAACTCCAACTCCCAAGAGAACTAACTCCCCTATGTGGAAGCAGGGATACCTATAGGAGGATGTTCTGGTTTAAAAGTTTCGAAGTATATATGCGAGTCAATAAGCTCATACTAACTAAGCTAACAACCATTCCCATTGAGTTCATGAAGGAGTTAGCTCTCCACATTCTGCTGATTTATAAGAAGACAACGTAACGTCTCTATGCGATGGTTGCATATCGATGTCTTTATTTGGGGCTGCTGGAGCTGACCTGCGTTATGACACAACCTGACGACTCGCGCATGAATGGCTATGCTCTAGTGCGTCCTCCCTTAGGCCTTCACCGAGGGAAATGTCATCAATGGGCATGGTTCCAATATAACAAAATACAGTTGATTGACCCCGAGATGACCTATCCAAAGGATCAAACTCGTTTTTTTATACCAAAAACATATAAAATAATACGAAGTGAAATAATTCGTTATATTGTTGGTTGATCTGGAATTGTTCAACTTATATATGCGTGCATAATATATATATATGTCCTATTTGTCGTTTATTAGGGTGGAAACTGCTCTATGCTTTGCTCGTCTATAACTACTAGATTCTACTGGTAGTAGCTTAGTCCATGCATTGTTCCATGGAAAGCCGGACACTACAGAGAATTGAGAGTCTGTTCGCTCACAACTCCTATGTATGGAACGGGTTCTGGGGTTCACTTTTTCACCACGCCTATATGAGTTGAGTTAGTTCCAAGTACGGTTACATGAATGAGCAAGTAAAACTTCTCTATGCCAGTGCAAGCGTATGTATATATTTTTTATGTTGTAAAGATTGGATTTTAGCCAATGCCTTAAGCCTTTTCTTCAGATAGTAAGATCTCATTGGAGTTATAATAAATATAGAAATCATTTCTCATTGGAGTTAAAGTAAATCTTAAAGTAAGATATCATCAAATTTTTTTAAGCAGTATAGCTCCCTATGAACAACTGGACTGTATGAGGGCATACTGATATAAACGTCCTTAAATGGGATTCTTACTAATTATAAAATCCATTTTTCTTTTATAAAAGGAGGAAAAGGATTGTGAAAAAGAAAACCAGAAGGATGGATATCCAGGAGGGTACAGAACAGAGCTCAGTGCAAGTGGTTATTGAAACACCTGTACTCACGAGAGTTAACATACACCCAACAATGGCAGCCTCAGTGAATTAGCAATTGCGTTGGCTACTCAGGAAAACAAAATGTTGGCATCTTAACTAGGTAAAAGAAGTCTTTAGAAGTTGTGTTGAGGGAAATGAAAGTGAAATATATGTCCCTCAATAAAGTAGAAGTTCTAGTGGAATAAATGCAATAAATTCGCGAGGATAAAGAAGAACTAGAGAAGGAAGCACTTCAAATCTGTGCAAGCAAATAAGTATTAGAGGAAGAGGTGCAGGAGCGAAAGCATAATATAGGAGCCCTTCATTAGTTCAAGAACTACACCAACAACCTGCTAGAATTGGTAAATACAAAAGGGAAACTCCAAGGGCAAATGGAGGAGTTTCAATATGCCATCACCTTGCTGAGAGAGATCAAGGAATCAACGAATGAGCAGGTCCTTCAGGCAGAAGCTTATAGACTCGCCCTTGGACAAGTCATTGAATGGCAGAAGCAACAATAGGAAGGAAGCAACCTTTAAGCTAAGAGGTATAATATGGCTTGTCTGCACGTTAAATAAAGGATACAATTTTAAGAAGACATCGCCCAGAAACTGCCAAAATCATTATAAAGCAGCTAATAGTATAGTAAAAAACTGTGATCTGCCCAACTTCGACACATTGAAAAGAAATGAAAGAGGCAAAGCATAGAACTAAAGAAGTTGAGCAGTACCAGAGGGAAAGGCAAGCACAGATCAACAACCTTCAAAAAGTTTACCAGCAGACATCCATCGCTTACCACTTATGCATTCTCATTAGCCGCTAGCCTCTTACTTATTGTAGTCGCTTCTTTAAACCTATCGAAAGAGAAATGCCTTATGAGTGTCCCCACCCTGCACATCCCTTTTTTGCATTCTTTTGCATAGGTATGCTCTGTGCGCTTGGAACTTAGTTGCACGCCATGTGACACTTGTCTCTTCCACTATACTATAGTATTCTTTTATTCTTTTTCTTTTTCTTGGCTCCCTTTTGTAGCCTGACTGGAAGATCGCTGGCCTTGGCAAACCTGCGACCAGTCACTGGCATGGCCTTGCTTCCCTGCCAAAGACTTATATCTGGAAGCCCACGGGGAAGATGGCCTCAGCGAATGTTTTCAGAACACACAAAGCCTTCCAGATTTATTTCTCTTTTATTTTTAACTAGCTGGGGAAATTAATGGATTTTCAGGGAAAGGCATTGCTCTTTATGGCTCTTACTGTCTCTTGTCAGCCGGCCTCGGGGAGAATACCCAGGAACCTCCTGGACTGAGGAGTTGCCACAACACTATCGACCCTCAGACACAAAAAACCAGTAAACAAAAGCAAGATGGCAAAGGTCTGTAAAAGAGGGAAGAGCCAGAGTAAAGTAGCCAACTTTAAGTCAACGGGATCAGAACATCAATATGGAATGCAATGAAGGGTCTCGGGCCAAATATGGAACAAAAAAAGGGGGGATAGTCCTAAAATAAATACCAGAATGATTTGCGGGCACATAAGTAAACTTTGTGGATGGCAGACTAGCAAATTGCTAACCTTTCACCCTCGGCAAAATATGCAAGGTATTGCTAGTTGTACTCATCAGGCAATCAAATACATATGCAACATCATATAGCAGCAGCAGTAAAGGTAGTAATGAACAACATCTAGTAGCGCCATAATCATCTCATGGCATAGAATATCATGGCATAGCAGCAGAAAAATAAGGCTCATCATATGTGACATCAGTATCACACCATCATAAGTAAAGCAGTAACCATTATGAGTAAGCCCATCGAGCAGTAGAGAATGGGCTGAGAGTGCTGGAATGTATAATATGCAAAGCAAAAAGAAGTAATAGTTATGCCTAGGCAGAAAATTGCATAACAGGTCCAAAACACTAAATTTAGCTAAAGTCTGGCATATACGGTAGTTAAAAAGGATAAACAATTATTATAATTTATATATAATTTTTATTCCTCTTTGCACCACCACAATTTCCCTGTGAGCCTCCATGTGGTAGTGGGGTCGGAGCCGAAGTAAAACGTAACTATGTAGACGGAAGTGGAATTGAACATGAAGCCACTGTTGTTGGAGTCTTGGTTAGGAACTTAGGACGACCATAGCAGTAGATGGGGGTGGCATCTCACGACAATCATCATCATCAAAAGAGCATTCTACAATTGCTCCAAAATAAATGCTCCATCCTCCAAATTATCCTCCTCTGAATTGTTGTCCCAAATATTATATGATTTCTCCATCTTTTACTCCTCACAATAATGGGATAACAATCGCAAGTTGTAATATAAACAAACCAAGTTTTCTAATAGGTAAGGGTAAGAAGGTTGTTTCGTGCCATCTGCCATTCAATCCCGTATAAGTTAATAGCTGTCTGTACTGTACCTCTTAAGCATTCATGAAGTTCGTGGTCTAAAGCTAATAGCAGGTCTAATTCTTGCAGGTGGGTGAGTTGGTAAAGCAAGGGAAAGGGCCCTTAAAATCCTTTCCGGCTTTAGCAATGAGTTGTTGGGCAGAACTCCCTCGACTAGGATGAAGATATAAAGTAAAGGTAATATTCAGGTTGTTGTTTCATGCCATCCATACTGTACTGCTGATCTTCTTGGTGGAATGAATGGGTACCCGGGGCAGCCCTCCATAGACTAGGGTGAAGGCAATAATAGAGGAAGGTTAGCCGGTCTAATCCGACCCGATCATCGAAGGTCTAGTGCAGTAGCTATGAAGCAATTCCATAAAGATAGAGTGAAGGCAGTAGCAAGTAAGGATGAGGTTGTTGATCCCGTCCTGATACCAGCTTCTAATCGAAGGGATAATAGATCGTACCTCCCTCCTACGATTCCTAAAGGCAAGTGTTATAAACAAAGCATATCCTGGGCTGGCTGGACATCATATCCTATCATCTGAAGCTCGTCCCCATCATCTAAGAGGTTGCTCTGATGGACCATAATTTAAGTCATACGGCAAGTTCAACAATATAAGATAAAAGGAAACTCTCTCTCTCGGCTAATTGACCCATCTATCTATCCGGTGGCTTCTAATAATCGAAGGTCATGCATGGGTTGAGCAGCACTCCCTCCCTCGTCCTAGGGTAGCAGTAGCAAGTGAAAGGTATGGTAGAACTGGTGGATAACTATGAGGTTCCAGGCATTAAAAGAAAGGGGTAGGTCTCCTAAATTATATAATCCAAGGCTCGGCCGAACCAGAATAGAATAGGTGGTACCTGGAATCCTAATGTCTAGGGTAAATAGGGTTGTATGGAAAAGAAAAGTATAAATAGAAGACGGGTAAGAGATTGATCCACTCATTCCTGAGAAGATATAAGGGGTTGTTCATAGCATTCCCTCCTAACTAAGGGCTTCATTCATCCAAGTGGTCTAAGGCTTACATGTTTAGCTCTGAAGTCTGAAGGTAGATAGGGTGTATGCACTTTAAAGGTAAGGCAGGGGTGAAAGGTTTAATAGTCAGAGTGCCCCGTACCAACAAAGCATTCCTAAAGCAAGTGTGATAAAAGGCGGCATATCCTAGGTCTGAAGCCTGTCCGTCCATCCAAGGAGGTTGCTCTATTCTGATGGACTATAATCCCATCCCATCCGGCAGTGAAACGATCAAAGCTAAAGGGCCTCTCTCTTATCGGCTAATTGACCATCCCGCAATCAGGGGAGCATGGGAAGCTACGAAAAGTCCTCGGCTACTCGACCATCCATCCATCCAGCCTAAAATACAATGTAACTATACAAGCATAGTCCATAGTTTAGCTAAGCTCGTGTAAGCAGAGATCAGTATCAATACAAGATGATACACTACCTTATTTCCATAACATATTACATACGGTTAAGTTATGAGTACACGTAAACAAATTGAATCTAATCTGTACCACATAGGCAGCTTATTGTGCTTAAGCTCTTGTATTCCATTTCCCTTGTATGATGGTCTTAGTTCACTCTTTATTCATATTCCATATTCATCAGGTTTATACTATCCCATGCATAGAGGAAATGTGTATATAATGGTAGTGATAGTACTAATACAATGGGTAAGCTTACTATTATTGATTAGCCTTGTTCTAGTACCAGACTGAGATTCACTGATGAACCAATGGTGATAGAAGGGAATAGATAGTATGGATACTACACAAGGAGTATAGGTATGGATATTCAGATAGATACAACACACTTAGTATCAGTAATCAACCTATCATAGTAATTACTTAGTACTCTGCTTAGTATGGTGCTAATCCCATTGTTACATAGGATTAAATCACCCTTATTTCCCTAATATAAGTAAAGCTTCGGCATGCTTATCAACCAAGCTCATCTTAAGACCAATAAATATTGTTTCCATAATGAGTGGTAACTAGTAATACCCTATTAAATATAAGAGATATCATATGCTTGAGATCGACCAGTTCCATAATGAAGCTTAGTTAATTAGCTTACCTTATCAGATTTAATATGCTTAATAGGCTAATTTAACATATCCTTGTACTAACATAATGTGTGGAAACCATTGTTTTTACCTAACTGCTTAGTGTAAGTTAAACACATAGCCTTGAACTCACTGCTTATGGTGGTACGTTACTCATATCGGTGCAATAGCTTGATTACGGAAGGTTGAGCTATGAGCTTGCAAGAACTAGTAGCTTTAAGTATTCCATGACCAATCGTATTGAAAGAGGCATATACCATTATATTATAGTAAGGGCAATCAGAGCTATATACTAGTAATCAATATGGGGAAACATAATGAGCTTTGTGGAATAGAACTACTATGATTTCACTATGATAGCAGTTCTATAACGTTACTAGTGTTGTAACTATTACAAATTAGTACTAATTCCATAGTATCACCTACCAGCTTAATGTTAATACGAACAATGACTCATAGTTACTGTACCCTTTCACCATGGTTAAACAAGCTCATAAAAGGAATCACCTAATATGTGAGATTACAATGGTGTTCACTCATTACACTATACTTAAACTAGTTACAGCTTACAAGATAGATGATCATACATTATGGATATTATTACAGCTTACAAGAAAGGATTGCATTGTGTACAAGCTTGTACTAATGGTGATCTTTAACCTTATGGTACTCGTATTAAATACTAGCTTATAAGGGTCACTTACTTGTTACATAGTTTACATATATAAACAAACACAGATACAACAGCTCTAAGCTTATTACGGATTAGTGATACAAGGGTACTAGAACTCTTCTATTACGAGATCATGTGTTGCCTTTATTCCATAATATGAACACAGGTAATCAGTGCTTAAGGATTCAACAGGTATGAGTAAGTGTTACTTTACCATTACTATTATTACTATAACTAAGCTTTAACTCCACCTTATATAAGCTCTATAAGTATTACTAAGATAAAGGAGATCAGGCTTGGATACCATCATTTTGACTAATAGTGTTTATAGGACATGGTACTTAAGCTCTCTACAGGTGATTGATCATCATAACTCTATGTTCCTTATTCCTGTAACGTGTGATTCTGAATATGTTACCTCTTTATTATCTATGGTATTAGCTTACTTGTTATATTGGGTTTGAACATACGTAATATATCTAAGCTGTTATGCTTATAAAGTACGATACTAAGCTTCCTACTGCATGCTTAGTCATTCACTAAACAAAGCCCATATGAGTGTAACTTATGGATATAGCTCATCCCATCTTATGAATCCTAACTTTTAAGCAGGTACCTATTCTTTCTATGTAATTAGTAACCATATCGAATAGAGACCAATGGTATTCATAGTATAAGGTAAGTAAGTAGGAACCAATGTGAATGAAAGCTTGAGCTTAGGCATATTCAAGTTGAACAAGAGCTGAATGGGCTTGATAAGATGTTGTACTCATATCCACCTAGTGAAATAGGGAGATACAGATAATAGTTAACCCCTATGAGATTAGTGTTAGCATGATAGAGCCCACTATTGTTCTATATAAAATAAGGTGTATATAATCAATACTAGTCTAGTGTTCTTGCTCTGATCACTGTACTTTATTTTACCATATACTCTTAACAAAGCTGGTCTCTAAGCTGAGCTTACTCTATAATACTAGATTACCCTCTTCCTCTATATAAGATAGGTCGAGCGACTTCGTTGATGGCGGTCCTGGGGCACACTAAAGAATACTTTTAGTTCCTCTACCGAAAATGTAAACCCAATTTAGAAGATGTAAAATGTAAAAGTTAGGACCTTGCTCAGAGGTCTCAACATCACACATAGAATGTGTTGGCTTTCAACCTTGGGTAGCATCCTTCAGTTGCCTTCACACTCTAGTGAACTCCTAGACCATTGTAGGTACTTGCTCCATAAACGGTTGTTTAAGCTAGTCTCCCTAGTGCTGCATGGTAGTTATTTGACTTTATGATTCATCTGCACATAGGTGTATATGTCTCCATGAAGAGAAAACAATTTTGAGGCAATTGACAGGCCTATTGGTGGGCATCTCCTCAGAAATACCTAGAGTGACCTAACGTAACTCAGGCCACATCTGTTCTATCTGAAGGTGAACTGCTTATATCTCTGCTTCGGCCTATTGATGGGCCTCTCATTCAGTATCCTATTCATGCTACACTTCCTCAAACTAGACCTGCAACTATTGGTACGCAACTTGCAGTGCCTCATGGTCTATCTCTAACTAACCAACCCTCATCTCGACTTTGTCTGATGTTGTCCTGAGCATTCGTAATAGATTGGCTGTATACCATGTTTTTATATCTGAGGTTTGGGTTGCTTGGCGAGCAAGTAGCATGTAGGACAAAGGGTTTCCATTGGCTATTTAGGGATCAGACCATGGAGAGGTCTAGACTTCATCTTCCATAGGCCGAGCATGGTGATACTCACTGACTATAATGTCCCTTATGTCTTCTTATAAATAGGGCACAATGTATGTGTGCTCTTAACATATCCTGAGCATGGCTTGGCAATTCACAAGGTCCTACGCAAACTCATCTAGTTGAGCCATGATAGATAGAGGGTCCAATGAGGATCGAGTTGGTGGAGGGATGAAAGGAATCTATTCGTAGGCTGAGGGAATACAACTGGTCATAGCATAGTGCCGACCTCCCTTCAATCTCATAAGTTTGGGCTGAATAAATAGGGAGTTTCCACGTACGATCCGATCCGATCCGAGGGTTGGTTGTTCCTGTGCCACTTCTATAAGCATATAAAGGTCCTAGCAGTCTGAATTCATAGTATATCTGGGAGCTCGTCCCGAAAAGCTAAATAGTGGTAACCACTAAGCGATTTATAAAGGAAGATAGGGAGAAAGGCAGTTCTAGGTATTCAGGTAGGTAAGGTGGGTAGCAGGCATAAACTGATAAACTGAAAGGCAGGTATATATATTCCTAGCACCTAGCAGCAATAGAGTGGGTTCTAATTGATTCCGAGTATCATATTGGCTCCTCGGTGGGATAGGTAATAGCGGTACCCAGAAGGTTCTATGTGGTACCAAGAATAATTCATAGGGTAGTGTATTAGGGTAAAGTATTAATAGACTAGTTGCCATACCTTCTATTCCTGGCAGAAGGTAAGTGTGGTTGGGCATCACTCCATCTCCTAGGTTGAAGGCAGTTCTAGTTCTTCTAAAGAATAGCCAAAAGTGGAGTTGTGAAAGAATAGCTATAAGCAGCAGTTTATTAAGCCAAGTCCACCTACTCCTTCAACATCCACCCCACATAGCATATAATACATATCGATATACAGACAGCATCTTGTTACTTACGTTGATATACAATTTTAAGAGCATAGTCCAATTGATGTTTAGGAGTTTGAGGAGATGAGGATGAGATAAGGATTACCCAAACAGCCTGGATTGATTTGAGTTTATTGATTTAGAACTGACTGGACGGAGGGCACGGCCAGATGGATTAGGAGTCTTACCCTAAGAATAAACCTATAAAACCACCGAACGAGCCCGCCCATTTCCCCCAGAGGAAAGCAGTCTTTTAATTACAAGCCCCGGGGACCCCAACCCCAGGAAAGAAGGGGTGGACGGATTGATTGATTGAGTAGTAGAAGTAGAAAAGGAGCAATAGGACAACCAACAAAAGCAGGAGGAACAGTAGAACGACCTGTAGGACAACCTGTAGAGTAAGTTGGACAACCACCAGTAGGACAATCAGTGGGACGACGACCTGTAGGACCTGTTAAGTCAGTTGGACGACCTGTTGAGGAAGTAAAACAGTTGGACGACCCGTAGCTAAACTAGCACAAGCCATCACACCAAGAACGATATACAACGTTGTGTTACTTACGTTGATGTTAAAGCATACCCCTTCACCATACCCCCCACCTTACTTTTCGTTTTTTATTGGATAGCAGGCACTAGAATTAAGAACCTTTTTCTTGTATGGGACGGGAGGGACTTGGCTTCAGACACTTATTATGAATATGATTATGACCCCACCTTGGCATCCGTCCACTCCTTGCTAACCCTCCCTCCCGCCGGTGACCGCTCTTTTTATTGTTGATTCCCGCCCGGATTTAAGATTTCCGGATTGGTTGAACCACCTAATCTTTGCTCTTGTTTATTCGCGGCTATGGGTATTCACGCATAGGTAGCTCCGGTGGTGGGTCTAAAGTTCAATATGTTTTGTTAGGTGCGTGTCTCTTTCGGTCCGTGGTTGGGTCTCGCTCGGGGTGGTTCGATCGGTCATTCCATCCCTGCAAGTGGCTAGTTCGTCCCGCTTCGCACCTCGTCCCCGTTAGGGCATTCAATCTGTTGGCAGTGAATAACTCTCAAAGGCATATCTGTCACAATTCGTTGCCCCGTCCGTTGGGCACGACACCCCGCCAGGTTTATATCTGTTGGCTTTCAATCGTCAAAGCATCTCCGTAAAAGGTAGGTAGGACCACTCTTTCTCTTCTTGGTTAGTCCTGGCTATTGGCGGTAAGCATAGGTAGGGTTGGTAGGCACGCATAAGTAGGCAGGTAAAGGTGGGTCTAAAGACTAATAAGGGTTTATAGGAACGAGAGGTAGGAAGGTGGGTCGGATTAGTCGAGCGAAGCAGGAAAGGGAGAAGGAGGAAGGTGAAAGAAAGGAAAGGGAGAGTCGGCCGGTAAGTCATAAAAAGAGCAAGGATGGAATAATAGATGTAGGTAGGTAGAAAGATAGGTAGAGTAAAAGAAAGGGCCGGTCTCGCAGGAATGAAATGAAACACTGTTGGAATATATATATTTAATCGTCTCACCTGCCTGCTGCATCGTTGCATCTCTCGAAACGGGCTAAAATGCGCTTTTTGGTTGCTTTAACCTGACTTTGAGTCCTTTTTTATTAGTCATATGGTCATGGCGGAATACTTCAATGCTGTAGAACGCAGTTTGGTTAAGAAAGATGGGGCGGTAGAGAAACAAAGAAATTGGAAAAATATTCTTCCAACCTTATTTTATCTCGTCCTGGGTGCGATGAAAAGGAACAGCCTGGTATCCTGCTACGCTTTTCTTTCTAACCTACCGATCTTTGGAGGTAGGTGTGGTTCGTACCTAAGTGGCTTTAAGTGGGGGGGTGTGCAGTAATAAGGAAATAGGGCTGGACCGGGACTTATAACCTTTCACCAGCCGAGTTGATCCAGTCGAAGTAGCAGCACCTAAAGCAACCGAGCGAGGGTGAATGAAGGCTTTAACGAACTAGTATTCCGCATGCTCTTTTACAGTTAGTTCCCCTCCCCGGTGGCTAGCCTAACAAATATATATGGTCTCCCCACTATCCTATTGCGCCTACCTCCCTTCACCCCCGGTGGGAGAATAGCCTATCGTTAATCCGGTGGGAAGCTAGACTAATTGGAAGGATAGGATAGAATTATAGAGTCGCTGCTTCCATGCATAATCCAATGGAACTCCCACAACTATCTCTGGGTGGGAGGCATAGAATTAAAGAACTCTATTGGCCGGGTTGGATCCGATAACTACTCGACCTAAGGGAGTGAGGGCCAGCCAATACAGAGAGGACCATCGGGCGGGTTAACCCTCCTCCCTTAAGGAATGGGGACCCCACTGAGACTAACCTGAACTGAACAGGAGAGCCACCCTCCTTATTCTAGTTCTAATCGGAATTCAACAACGATTGATGTTATACCGGCCAATAAAAACAAATTGTATTGCCTCGGAGACAGGTGAGAGGAGCAGTAAGAATATCCATCACGGGGGACTTTCAAACCTACCGGGGGTGAGAAGGAAGGAATTTAGCCCCTAAGGCCGGATCTCGACCTAGACCAATTTAGCCAGGGAGTTCTAGCTG
The DNA here is from genome assembly GCA_027924585.1 of Larix kaempferi. NCBI lineage: Eukaryota > Viridiplantae > Streptophyta > Pinopsida > Pinales > Pinaceae > Larix > Larix kaempferi. Next base: position 26,507 of record BSBM01004344.1, read on the forward strand.
TATTCCTCTATCCAGGGCGACAAATTCGAAGTCTTCATTTGGGGTTTACCGGAACCACTTACTTATGGGGCAACCTATCTTATCTTTAGTATTTGAATCTTGATCCTCCAACTAATATTGTCACTTTGTGAATATGCCACGGGGACTACTATTATAAAAGAACCTTAATATTTATAGGAAGGATTTTTTTACCTCCCCCCCCCTTTCAAGTGGTGCCTATTCCAGATGGTAATCTTCCTGAGAACCTCTCAACCGTTTAGATTGGACCTTTATAGATTTTATTTATTTATTCCATCTTTTTATTATGCTGCCCGCCCTGACTTTATGAAAATGATTAATTACCTTCTTTACAATAAGCACTCCCGTATTTGCACAACCCCAGGAATGTTCAACCCCTTCCAAAATAAACCAACTCTTCACCACATGCCCGCCCTTATCGCATGGATTTAGGTAAGACTTGGTTCAGCCTACAGAAATAATTGAAGTTGGAAAGCTAAGTAGTGGAATCGTTGGGACTGCCCTCTTTGATAGATTCGCTACAGCCAGATTTATGGGGGTTTGGTGGCACTGAGAGCATTACTATTCACTTTATATGCCTACGCTAGATAGATATTTATGAATTGATTTATCTATGTATGGTAGTGTGTTACCTATAATGATCACCTGGACTTTTTATATTACCAGTTATCCCTTTAACCCTCAATCCGGTCTTCTTGGCCTATTCACTTACAGCACCTGGATATGAGATGGGAGGGCTTGGGCACTTGGACCTTCAGTCTCACTAACAACCGGTGCTACTCCCCATTGCTGACTGGCATTCCCTGACAAGCGTGAATGAAACCATGGTGTCTGTCGATGATCATCCTAAACAGGTGCATTGTAAGTAAAGAATCTTCATTCTTAGCACTGTTCCGAACCGTTAAGCCAAGCCGAGTAGCACAGTTGAATAGCGCACCATCCAAGTGAAGTAGCCCAGTTTAGTATCCCAGCCAAGGTAGGCACTCCTGTTCCTTAGGGGTAAGCTGTGTGGGGATGTTGCCCGTGTGTGGGACTGAGATTAAAACTAGGATGTAGAGATCAAGACGATCTATATAGTATGCTTAGTCAATAGAATTAGCTGCTGGAATAAAAGTGATCAAGTTAACTCATAAGAATGCTACGGTGCCCTGCTATTCTAATACGATCAACTTTGCAAAATCTTATGGTTACGCAGCCTCAAGCAAAGTGTTGCTTTTGGCTGGTGATTCATGAATTGGCCAAGTGAATTACTGACTCTCGGTTCCTTTAATTAAGATGGGCTGATGCCCGCAGCAGAGGATCGCATTGAAAGGTTGAAATTCGTGAATTGGTGACCTTGAGTAAAAGCGAGCTTGCCACGTATTCATTCATAGACTGCTCTTCACCGACGATGTCTTATTGGGCCTGCTGAGGAAGGGACACATGCAAATATATAAAGTCCAAACACTCTTCACCCAACTAAGCTACTTGACAAGGAAAAGGAAGAGACACATGTGCATATGTAAGCTTAGAACTAAGCCTGATCTAGCAAATTGACAGACGTATATGTTAGCACTGGGCAACCCAAAGAAACAAGGGAATCAGCAGGAGCAACGACTAGGGAGGCATATACTAGGGGGGGAAGCTCAAAACCCTGGCACTGAGGAATCCTGGCAGAGAGAAACTTCTTGATGAGCAGCTGTAGTCCACACTCTCTCCTCTCACAAACTGTTTATGTTGGCCATGGAGCAATCAAAGCCTTCCCGTCAACATATCGTCTGTTGGCTGCTAATGGCTGCTATTGATTTAACCTCAAACTATGTGGTGCGGCCATCATTGGAACACTTGGAGCACTTAGAGCACCTGTAGCAACACTTGTTTGTAGAGCAGCAACACCCGGGCTTGGAGCAACACTTATAGCACCTTAAGACTTATAGCACCTTCTTAATGAATCCCGGAGAGAAACATTATGAAAGGGTATATTTTTATTTGAAAAAAAAGACACTGATGGATAGAGTTTTTTTAGTCTGACCCCATCAAAAGATGCAATTTGCTTATCCAAAACTAGTGAATTAGTAATTTTTTTTTCATTATACTCCTCAACAACTTCTCGACGATGGCCCTATAGCTTATCTCATAAAGTAACCAACATGGATATGGATGGCTCCAATAATGTATGTCTTCAGGTTTATATGGGGAACCTGAGATTCTCCTTCCTCCATGCACCCGTGAGGATTATTACCCTTATTCATAGATTCTCCTTCCTCTCGGCGAAGTGGGCCTGTTTATAGAGATGCGAGTCCAAGTGAAACTTAGATATGCAAGTTTGGTCAATCCTCAATCGAAAAATCCTGCCCCCCATGTAGGGAAACTTAAGGAAATGGCCTATTTAAGTTAACTTAATGTTGTTGAAACATAAGTAAGTAATAAGCATCGTTATTGCATCCAGTGCTGTAGGAACCCGCTGTTTTTTTTTCTCTATATAGGTAAGCCCCGCCCTGCTGCCCCTTCCCGGAAACATGTAAGTCTCCTCCCCCTGCTCTCCGTAGGGGTTATTATCTGTGGCACCCTCCCCTCCATAGCAGTAAGTACAAGCACTTCATTTAGACTACTTGCTTTCATCTTTAGAGTAGCCATACTACTGGCACTCAATACTATTAGCTGTAGTAGTTTGTAGAGTAGCTGTAAGTCCACATGCACTAAGGCCGCCATAGAGCGTTCGAGCCAAGTGAAAGTCTCCATTCTTTTCATAATTACTACACTAGCTTGAAAGACTGCTTGTCTGTAGAGTAAGGTTGTTCATATGTATACAACTTATTCTTCGCTTTAGCTCAGCTAAGTAGTGCCTTTTTATTTCCAATAATCAAATAGGAAGAGATATAATATAAATGCATAGCTTTTCACTTACGCTCTGCTTTATACGTGCTCTTTCTTCCTAATAATAAAGAATAAGGGGCAATATTACTACATATAATGGCATACTTCGCTTTCGCTCAGAAGTGCCTCTTTATTTTCAATATAACGTAGACAACTTATAGCTGACGCTCAGGGGACTTTCACTTACGCTCAGCTCTATGCCTCTTTCCTTCTAATAATGACTGGGGCTGGCAGTGAGACTACTGGCAATGGATCGGCTGCTATGACCCGCTGGCAGATGAGACAACTGGCTATGTTTCATAGTTTTAGTTATAGTTAATGTGAAGGCTGCTTCGCCTTGATGATAGTGTGAGCTCAGGCTTAACTACAAACAACTAATTATAAGAACTAAGATTGAATTACTTAATTGCAACAATCGGGACTCAAAGTTGAGCAACTTAACTTACAGCTGTAAAGTAACATCATTAATATAGCTTATAGGTATAATATAGATATATTTATATTATACAGGTATGAGTTCTTAGTGCGTTTGGACTACAGACTTTCCTACTAGAAAACTAATAGAAGAGGAGCTTGTGGAATAAATTGAAACTTATTACGTCAATAGAATGAGTACTTAAAAAAAAGGGATGCTTCCTATTCCTATTAGATCAGATCGGTAGTTAGCTCATTCTGGTTCAGAGAGCTTTCCTTCAACTATGGCTTCCTAATATAATAGAAGAAAGCCACTACTTAATTGAAGAGAAAAAAACTACTGTTTCCAACTCTTGCTCTGAAATTGAAATAGAAAAAATAGATCTCAATAGAATAACTACTATAAAAAGTTGAGCTGACATTCCTATAGAAGAACAAGCTGACTGTCCGGGTAACAATAACTGGTAGCCTGCAAAATAGAGATAAGATAAAAACTAGCTCCGACTTATTCCACTAGGATAAAAAAGGATAAAGATGCCTGTTCTCCTCCATCAATTTACTTTCTGCTCCATCGAACTGTTTTCAAAAGCTAGAAGCTATAAATGGAGCGCACATTCATTCTGCATTCAGCCAGTTCTGCTTGTGGAGCCTCGTGGAACGAGCAACTATATATGGCACGAAAAGAAGAAATTGGTATTCCCTATTTTAGAAAGAAGGAAGTGCAAACTTGATGGTTCCTTAAAGCCAAACCAAGGAGTGCTTTCTTAACTCGAGAAACTGATGCTTTTTTATTGAAACGAACTTACAGTTCCAAAGCGCACACCCTCCATAAGAATTAGTTGCTTGCTCACAAAAAGGAAAGCGCTACCTAAGAACTGGCAAAGCTGGAAAGAATACATCCCTAAACCACTAAAGGGGAGTAAAAGAGCTGGTTTACTGCTCTATTATTTAAAGAAGGAAGCTCGAACTCAATTGCTCATTACTGGTTTAGCGATAAAGGCTTCCCGAACTCGAGAGACTATTGCATCTTTATTTCTCTATGTCCGGTTCCATCGGCTTGCTGAACTCGAAAGCTGGAAGTGGAACTTGCCTACTTTTTTCCAGCTCGAGCGAGGAGCTCTTCCCAACATTGAGTTGGACTGCTGCTTTTATATTTCCACGCGCCCTACCTATTGCGTCTCCGGCCGAGAACTATTATATATTTTAAGCGTACTTCCGACCTTCGATCTCGAGAGCTGGAACTGGCAACTTGATCCGACCTTAAAGCCAATACGAGGATATCTTACTAAAGCCGAGTAAATTCTACTACTTTTTTATAGATGCGCTTACAATTAAGTACTTGCTATATACTTTCAAAAACCTAAGTTCATATTTGCAACCATAGCAGAAGTCATGCACAAAACAAAAGAAAGTAAAATATATTTATTCAGTCTAAAATGAAATTGAAGTGAAAAGGACAGGTTGCCCATATAAAGAGTCTTTACACAAAGCGAGTCAAAGAAACTTCATTTCTGTACATAAATTGGAAAAAGCTAATACTATACTGTCTCAAAACAGGGAAAGTTCTTATTCAGTATACCTCAAAGAGCTGGTTCTGCAATCAGAGGAAAGTTCCAGTTCATAAATACAAAACCCTAAGGGAGAAAGAAAGACTTACTAAAAAAGAAAGCGAGTCAAAGATTCGTATTCATTTTTGAAACGGGATTCAATTCTGTAGTTGCGACCTACGAAGTCGTACTAGCCTACTTCTTTCAAGCGCACATTCCAGGAGTGGAGGCAAAGATTATGATTCGGTCTCAAATCCCATTCAAATTAAGAGAGCAAACCACTCAAAGAGGAATAAAGTACTTACTCCTCAAAACGAGGGAAGGAGCTAGTTAGGTGATAATATATAAGATGAGGGGAGCTACGGGAAAGAGCTAATTTCTTTCTATAATTAAAGTTCTATAATCTGCCCTCCTTTTCTCGGTACTCAGAAAGGATAAAAAGGTTGGTGCTTTCAGGATGATTCGAGTCAATCTTCCCAAAGCCGAGGGAAAATTTGATCTCCTTCTATATCCAATTTCTAGTTCATTGAGCCAACACAGAACACTAAAGGGGAGAACTATTACTTGTTTTCAAAAAAGTTCCTACGCTATTTTCCTGCTCTGAACGAAACTAGAAAGGATAGAAGCTAGGACTCGATCCCTACTTAAGGACTCACCGAAAAGCTCTTCCCAAAATAAAACTGATTGACCATTCCTGACTTCGAGGAGAAAAAGCTAGCTATAGAAAAGAACTAGTCATGAAAAGATGAGTCTTCTTTTCAACTTGAAAGGAGGGGAAGGAAACCAAGCTAACTAGCTTAGGCTTGGCCACCCCGGAAAAAAGAAAGCTAGAGAGCTCGGGCTTGGCTACCCCTGATTCAGCAAAGGTTGGTGCCGTTGATTTCCCTCCCAGCCCTAATAAACATCCTTTGTTCTTCATTATTCGACCCATGCTTGGGGGCTCCGACAGTCAAGAATAAATATCTAAATATATGGCTCCCTGGGGGGTCTTGGGGGCTTGCCACCCAGCTTATTTAAGATCTCGGAAAATTGATATAAAGAAAGGGGTGGGTTAAAAGACGGATTGATACTATCCTTCCGGGCACATCTATATAGCCCCCCTGCCTTTTATTTGGGATACAAGGAATACCCGGAAGTGAAAAGATAGGTAAACCACTATCCATGATTGGGATTCATTCATTGGAAACAAGGATTGAAACCCAGCCAAAGTAGAGGAAAACTAGGCTATGCTCCCTTAAGGAAATTCATACCACAGGTGCTATATCCCTCGATTCTACCATGGAAATGAGCTCTAGAGGCGCTTCAACATCGAAGTAAAGTAAATTATGTGGCATGCGGATGGGGATACGTGCCCTTCCCGCTGGGTCTCAACGGTAACGTAAATAATAAGATAAGGTGCATGATTGCATGCTTGCTTTCAATTAGCCATTTCCAGATGGCATACAAATAAGGTAGTATAAATAAATAACCACATATATATATGCTAGCTGCTAACATCAATTGGTGTTTTGCGGCTGCCTCTATTACTAGCTTAATACTGAATTGCTGAGTTCGGAATGGTCGTAGTCGACTTGGGGAAACGAGATATTAAGGTCGCCACCTTCTTCATGGTTGGTTGGCATCTGAACTGAATAAAGGTATTGCATAACCAATTCCAATGTCGATGTTGCCGGATCGACAAACGAGATAGAATATAGTCCGTGGAAAGAAAGGGCCACCTAAACTACTATGTAAGGTGTGAGCTTATCTGTAAATATAGCTTTTTCCCCTTCCGGGTACCCTATCTATTTCCATTCTCCCCCTTCTTACAAATGGGCACTTATTTCAAAACAAAAATAGTCATATTGGCCCAAATTGGGGAGTAGCTGTGGTAGGGGCGGCAGACGGCACCAATTTACTCTCGGTGAATCAGCCAGCATTGATCACGGTTTCGGGGAAGGATACATCAGGCAAATCGGCCACTACTTATACACTACCTATACTGGCACAAACACAACTTCGCTTGAGCTGTCGGTCGCAGCTGGGGATTTACAGGGGAAATCAATTCCAAAGAAAGGACGGGACAAGGGCCGCCCCAACATAGGTGCAAAAAAGCTCTCAATTCTTTAAGGAACAACCAAGTTTGTTTTTAGAAGCGAATGAACAACCACTTCAATTACGAATTAACGAGTTAAATCACAACCAAATTAACAAGGCGCCTCTCCTCTCACTATTCCCAGTGATCAAAGGTGCCCCGCTACTCCCAATCCCCCATTCTCCGAGCGGCACGGACGAGCATCATATACAGTATAGCACTGGATACCCGCTCGGCACGAACCAATCTTCTCGTCACTATCTTATTTTGCCCCATCTTATCCCTATACCACCTATTAAGGATATAAGCAAGGCTTTTTTCTCCCACCCTGAAACAATAGCGCCGCTACCCACTAATAAATAAATAAAACGGGCTGGACACTTGAGAGACCCTTAATAGATAAAACGGGAGGAGCACTTCGACCCTTATTCAGGTAGGTCTTACTATTTGGATACGCATTTTTAATAGGAAGTTGAAACCTTCATTAACTGTTGAGGGTGAATAGAAAGTTCCATATCTGGAGTAGAGAGAGATTCCGACTGTAATGAGTAGAGAGATGGACTATAATGGGGAGGACGACAGACTTATAGTTGTTTCTAGCGTAATGGGGAGGACCACACACTTATACACTGTAATGAGAGGGACCACGGGCTGGTACAAAAGCCTACCCTTCGTAACTGAATAAAAGCCTCCGTACTCTATCTACGTATAACTAATAATACCTCGGACATTCACAATTGGTGAATTCGCGGCGGGGAACTTTTATATAGTAATAATTGATGCTTATCAAAACTTTTTTTTTATACCATCCGCCTAAAAAACCTGCATGCAGGGACGCCTGTCACTTCGGGCCACTCGCCTTACTTCTCGAGAAAGGCTCGACTGCGTTAATGCTAAAAACTCCTGCTATAAGAAAGACTGGGCTCTGCAGTTAGGACTAACTGCCATAGCTAGGTAACTCACTGCATCCCCGAAACTCGAGTGAGAAGCGAGATGGGTGGATACCAATTCCATCAACTACGACCAGAAGGGTATCTTTAGGAAACAGCATAAAACGATAGATTTATTCCCTGCGAGTGCAGCTTTCTCCTGCCTTCCACTCATTCAGGCTTGCAGGTTTAGTTATCTCTTCTCTATCACATGCGGTGAAGAACCGGCCGGGGGTTCAACGGAGGACATGAACGAGAACAATTCAATTTATTTCGGAGGCGAGCCAGCATCAAGAACGATTCGATTTCCAGCGCATTGCTAGAACGGGGGGGACGGGGAAAGCAACCTGGTTGAGCAGCTTTTATAATGTGCCCTTATATAGTAAACCTCTCCCGGTATCACTCAATTGGCTCTCAGGTTTATCGAGCCCTATTAAACATTTCATTTACTTATCGCTCGCTCTCTTATTATATAGAAAAACGAAGATAGGTGTTTCATAGATCGATAGATAGAGTGGGAGCCAGAGAAGAAGGGTTTAACGAACAAATAAACTAGCAGGGGTGGGTCGATGCCGATGCGTATCAAGCATTTAGTAACTATAAACTCATGGCTACCACACTCACATGTTTAGGTTCAATAATATTGTATACAATAATGATGAAAGAAAGGGTATTTTATGTTTATTATTCCCAGAATTCCCTTGCTAAATGTCATTAAATCAGTAGTAACAGTCTATCTATCACTGGTAGTGGATGGATGTGATACCCTCCCTCCGATGATCCCTGGTAGTATATGTCCTTCATTGCTTCCCCTGCTAGATGTCATTAAATCCTCTGTGAGTAGATGTAATCTCAATCCGTGGCTAGCTGGTATTCCCTCCTTCCTTCCAATGCTTTATTCCCCTGGAAGGTAGAAGTAAATCCCCTGTGTTATAGCCTATAGACTGTACCTGTTTCAGATGGTAGGAAGGATGTTATCAGTCTCTGTATGGTAGGTATCAGTCTCAGTATTTACTGGGAGTTATTCTCTCTGTCTATATGTCTCTCTGCCTCGATGATGGCGGGCGAGTCTGGATTGTCCGCCCAGCTTGTATGGGATGGGAAAACTAAATGGGTGGGTGTTAGGAAGGAATCAATCCGATGGTAGTCAGATGCTCTATTATATATTGCTGTGATGTGAAGGATTGCCTCGGCTGCTAGTATGTCTCTGAATCGCTGCTTGTCCGGAATAAATCCAATGTGTGTGTAGTGTCAGGATTGCATCCATGTCCTGTCTTGCTGTTGAGGATTCCCTGGCATGGAAAGGGACTCGAGACTCAGTATCTGTTTTATCTAAGGGATTCTATCCCGACCAGGCCTCTTCTGTCACTTGCAGTTCCGACCAAAAGTTTTGTACCTTTATAGGTGTACGCACCAACGAGTTGGGGAAAAGAAGTGCTTCCTTGGGCGATAAATCCATTGGGCATGCATGGGATCAATAAGTTATTTTCAAAAGGTTCACACTTATCAGAGCGGGATCGAATTAGGAAGGGGAAACAAGTGGTCCCCTCTGGTAAAAAGTACCCAGTGGGGTACGGCGAACTCAGAATCCTGTCCGGACATCTATCTATATCTATAGGCTGCCGGCTAGGCTATAGATATTTACGTCTATATAGGTTGGCTGTAGGTTATATCTAGCCTTCTATTTGTGGAACTCAATATCGTTTGTCAACGTCATCATAACTCTTTTAGCAACTGAACGGAAGATAAAATCCATTATATATTCTATGAATTATGGTCGCAGAGAGAAGCTTAGGGTTGGACCTCCCAGCAGCGACCCGTCTCCTCCCCACCCATACTCCTTAAAGAAAATGAAGAAGGTTATACCTTTCGCCCCCTATTTTTAGGGGCTTTGGCCCCTAAAAAAATAATAGGTTGAAGTAAATGGAGAACTTAATCAATCTATGATGAGATTTAAACACGACGTTTCCTGGGGAGTCGGCATCCATTATGTGAAAGTTGGGTTACATCGTGGATGTACATAATGAGAGATTTTCTCCCTACTCCTTTTCGAGAGCTCAGGATCACTGCTTTCTTTTTCCCGAGATAGGTGGATCCTTTCACTCTCACTACAATAGGCTTCCCTCTATTTTTTGCAGATCGCCCAACATGTTCTGCAATTGCTTCAGCAGCATACTTGGTCGAGCGACGAGACCCCCCTTTAATTTCCTCCAAGCAACCTGCGGAGGCCCCAGTTTTTTTATTCCCCTTATCATCCGTCGCGGTAACAGAGGTATTATTGTGGATTAGTAAAAAATGGACGAAATCTTTGTTCTTTTCCCTATTTCTTTGCCGCTCCAATTGCTCATATTCCTCCGGGACGCTTTGTACAAAGTTCATGGATCTGAAACTCCTGTCCGCAAAAACTTGTTGCTCCACGTGATCCTGCTCCGTCGTTTTTCCCAAGTGCTCGGGTTTTATAATCATATTAGAGGTGTTTATGAACAACTATAGCTCTATGCTCTTCGTAGCGCTCCCACTCAATCAACTCATCAGTCGCTTCTTCTTTCCTCGTTCCAATTTGACTGGTTTTATATGCAACTACTTATATATATATATATAAGCTGTGATGCGGGAAAGTCACTTAACGTACCTTCTATTTTCATTCCTAATCACTCTTCTTACTTATATTTAAGGGGGGGTTATATGGAGTGCTCAGGGCTGCAAATTATTTATATATGTAATTATGCTAGATTTGGTGTGAGTCGAAGGTTTCAAGCATAGTAGCCTCGTAGTATACTTACTAAGGTGACCAATGAGCCGTAGGAATAATATTATTGGAGCAGCGCGTTTGAACTAACTGAAACACTTTGCGTTTTTCCCGTTGACTAACGCCGTATCCGTGGTCAATTATTTATATATGTAATTATGCTAGATTCGGTATGGAAGAAATAGAATAACACTAGATTCGGTGTGAGTCGTTTTCCAGGAATTATTTATATATGTAATTACGCTTTTTCATTTTAAAGTGATCGAATGGTTAATTTCAGGTCATATTTTATATGTAATTATGCTCGATCATCGAGGTGGTTTATGTGGTGGTTTGCGATCGAGATAACGGTTCGGTTCCACGAGAGAAATCTAGGTTTTATATTATATATGCGCATGTGGTTTGCGATCGAGATGGATCACGGTTCCACGAATGAAAGTATCTCAATGGCTTGATGTAGAGAAATCGAGCTTTTATCTTATATATGCGCATGTGGTTTGAAAATGGACTACGGTTCGGGATGGAAAATATGGATAAATCCACCATACCGGGGTGAATTAATGTCCTTTTCAAACCGGTGAATGCTGCCGATAGTCCCTTGAGCTTCCTTGTTGGTATGCTGGGAGGTTAGCCGAGATTGCATTTTATATGTAATAATGGTGTTCCATATGCACATGAAGTGAGGAGTCATGGATTATTCACAGATAAGTTATCAGTCCCTTGCTAAATGGGTGATTCGGGTAATTAACAGATGAGTTCCCTGTTTCCTTTGCTCCATGGACGATTCATTATTATATGTAATAACGGGATAGATTGCAGAGAAAAGAGGGTGGTCTAAGGTATACTGGGCAGGATTCCGTTGAGCGATAGCGAGCTGCCCAGAGACCGGGGCATAAAGGTCCCTTAGCTCATAGGAGAAGGGCAGGAAGTCCGAGAGCTTTTGAGTTCTTACTTGCTCGATCCTAACTTTTCAAAACTTTGCTAGCGAGTACCCCGCTATCTTTCGGCTAATGATAAGGTGCTAAGCTCTAAATTGGACTAAAACCTATATATTTACGGCAAATAAAACTGACTTATCCTCGTTAAAATGCACCCAACAATGATTCGGTACAAAAAGTATAGCTATTATACCTTGCCCCTCCCTTTGGTCAAGCAAGCCTTTCCACTTATTTTCTTTTTCGGCGAATAATTACTGACTTAGACTCATTAAAATGGCAACTACATTTATAATAACAGAATGAGGGTGATTGAGACCCACCCCTTACCCTGAGACTAGAGATATACCAGGATTATGCTTATGGAGAGATACGGGCTTGACCTGACTTGGCAAAACTTTATTGCTAGGTCTGACTTGCTAGGACTTGCCATATAAAAAGATAGCTTGACCTGATTCTCTTTGCTAGGCTATACTTGTCATAGATCGGGATGATACCTTATATTTTTTCCCGTTTCTATTGACAGGGTGTGTTATTTCCGTACCTCTTTTTATAGGCAGGCCCGGATCTATTGAAGTATGGCTGTGTAAGTACTTTTTCTGGGGGAAGGGAACTAGTAGTTTAAAAAGAGGGGTGGCTGAAGTACCTCATAAGAACCTGCCCTTATTAAACAACTTAAACCGGAAGGTCAACTTATAGAAATGCAAGTAGAAAACGCTCAGCAATTGGTCTACGCAGATAAGAGATGCATGAGTGCCAGCTCCCCTTCTATATATTCCCACCCAACCGGGGGATAAGTAGCCTTAAAAAATATAGGAGGCGGGAGGGCAAGGGAATACTGCTCCATCTTTTGGTTTGGATGGGGTCAAAGGTGGGGGGAATCCTCATTGGGACACCAAAATGGATTTTATTCTTAATGAGCTATACCCTTTCATGACGTTTCTCTATTAGCCAAGCATAGCCAATAGCCCCACTGCCAATAGCCGTTGATGCAGTCGATGACAACCATAGCTGAGCTGGGATACACTCGGCTGAGATACTCGGTTTTTCTAATTGAGTGGGGATAACTTCACTGTGGCTGCTTATCAAAAAGGCTCGGCTCCTAGGATACTCAACTTGGTTACTCGGCTGCTCAAATCCGGCTGGACTAATCCACTGTGGCTGCCGCTAATCAGCTTGGCTTGGATACTACTTGGGCTGGGCTACCTGGATCGGAGCAGGAAATTAGGTGGTCACTTGGAAATGAATTCACAAAACAAACTAATTAAACTTTTATATAATCAAATTGCTTTTCTTCAGAGGAAAAGTGGAAGGCCTCATTGGACCACTGAAATGGATTTTCTATTTATCGAACTATACCCCTTCATAATGTTTACCTATAATTGACAGGTGGTGTTTTCACTCAAATCAGGTAGGTTTAGATGCCAGGACTCAATCCGCTAGTCGATCCAGGTAGCTGAGTAAATGCACTCAATTTTAGAGTAGGGCTTCAGGAAATGCTATCTTTACCTAATAAAAACTACCTTTTGGATAACCATTTGAATGGGGGGTATAGTTCCCCCAAAAAGGAGATAGAACGCGTTTCTTCTTAGAAAGTTAGGGGGAGGTCTGCCAACAACCTCAAATCTCAATCCAGGTGGCGCCAGGACTCGTGTAGCCGTTAATAGATCCAAGAGTCGATGCGGTCGATGCCACAAGTCGATTTATTATTCTCTGTTTCCGAACCGATGGAGATGATACTTACTTACAATTCACCCGTTTTAAGTTCCTCCCCATACACATCGTATCTTTCAACCTAGTAAGGTTGTGCCGGTAAGGGAAGGAGGGTGATGCCCGGATAGTTATTTATTTAGGGCCTACCAGATTCGGACCAGGCACCAAGTTTACTTGGAAAACAGATTTAACGAGAATTTATAATTCACAGTTTTCTCCTAGTAAAATATCTTATTTTAGGGAGAGGGGGTACAATTAGTGTGTTATCTGGGACTTAAATTGGATTTTCTTTTCTATAAACTATACCCCTTGAGAGCGTTTCTCCAGGATAACCTATATTTTGCCAAGCATTGATGCCAAGCGTGCGTAGTACTTGCCTTAAGGATACAATCTCCCATATTACGCTTTCAGTTCTTACACACATTCAGCCTATATTCCCAATACTACATTAAGCTCTATGGATTACTCCAGCCCCCATCCAATTAATTTATGTATAATACTTTTTTTTAGGAGGGATCACATTGTTGGAGGTGAGGCGCGACTACGGACAGATTATGTAGGGAGCCATGTTAGGTGGAGGACCAATAAATAAGTATATTGGTGCCGGTATTTTAATGCTGGCCGGGATCAGTAGATGAGGTTTTGTCTGCGAAGGTGGATCGAGACTTGTTTCTGGTGCGTGGTTGATCGCAAACGCCCCCCCTTGACGACGAGAGGAAACGTTCAAATACATACGCGTTACCCACTGACGACGAGAGAACGAATAAACCCTGGAATTAGGTTAAACAGTACGTGGAAGGAAGGATTATAACACCCAAGACACGTATACCCAGCAAGGCGGTGAGACACAGGACACATGTGCCAGAACCCAACAGATAGACTCGAAACCTATACCGCGTGAAGACGTAGAAGTTGTAAAAAAAGAACTCCAAGTGTGTTAGAAATAGATAGGTTGGCGCGTGATTTTCGTGTTTTTTTCTTTTAACATCTATAATGCGCAATATAGAAAGTTTTGTGAGTTAGCTCACCAATTTAACGAATCAACAATACTTTTATGTGTTTACAATGAATGAACGCGGGTCACAGCTTAACACTTATTACCAGTAAACTCCCCCACCCCCCTCTTTCCCTAGCAATTTACTCAGACATCAACTCTACATACTACCATCATCCTTGGAAACTATCATACATATACTACCCTCTTTGAAACTTGACCTCCTTCGGAATAGGCCCTAGACCCTCTACACTGACGACCCTATGCCCCCTGCCTTTACAGCCCTACAGACTGACTATCCTTTTGAACCTATGCCTATTAACCCTACTTTGTTTTAACTATCGGAAACCTCATCCATACAGCCTTGGGTATTCAGACTTGGAAATAGACCTTGGAACCTTCTTGGAACTTTAACGCATCCTTTTTACCTTACCCTCATACTTACTGACTCCCTATATGACCCATGAACGAACCTCTCTGCACCTTTATTTTGCAACAGACCTGTTACCCTTTAAACCTATATACTGGACTAGGACCTGAATGATCAACATTATAGCAACATGCCGAACCTATAAACTCTACCTCCGAAATCAAAAGAAACTGGAATAAAAAAGGACACTTGGGATAGCACGAGCCGGGATTACTTCAGTCTAACGCTCGCCTCCCTTTCAATTAGCTGGTTGGCGGTTCGCTTGACTTCGGTTGACCTACACTTGGTTGGGTTTACCCTATACCTCGGACTTAGACAGATATGGCATCCAGGCAATATAAGCATCTTACACATTATGCTTTAGACCAGGAAACATTACTAATTAGTACCTTTCACACGGGAATACCCAGAGATCATATTGGTGAGGTGGAACCAGGATACCAACGGCTACAGCAACAAAAGCAACAGCAACAGCAACAGCAGATACGGATACAGATACGGATACGGATACGGATACGGGCAACGACGGCAGCAAAGGCAACATAAGCTACTACAACGGCGGATACAGCAACTACGCCAGCTACAACTACAACCAATACGGCAACGACAGCAACTACAAATACAGCTACTACGGATGGACAATGGCCAATGTAGTGAGTGTTAGATGAGGCGGTTTACCTATTAGGAAGGGAGTCTTTGTTTGATGATGATGGGTTATGGTTTCCTCCCCTACAAAGTGGGTGGGCAGTCCAAAGTGGCAGTCTTGGTCCTACTTCCAAAGGAGGGGATTGACTCTTGTTTACTTCCAAAGTGGGCATTATAGTGGACGAACAGCCCTTCGTAGTGTGGGGGTGAGGCAAGTCAACAGATGGATTGACAACAAACAGCCAACGAACTATAGTTAGTGGCGTGAGGTCAACAAAAAAGAAAAGGGTTCTTAGCTTGTCTCTTAAGCTCCTGGGCCGGGATCAGTCCACAGAAACAGAAGTGGTGTATCCAGGTGGGCTGCGCCAGGTGCTTGCCGGAATTGCTTGTTGTTGATCGCTAGCGCTTGCCTTCCTTCTTGTTTGGTGTTGATCGCTAGCGCTTGCCGGAAGAAGTGCTGGTTGTGGCTAATCACTGTAACCTGTAAACTTCGACTTCACCTTTCCACCACCTGTCTCCTTTCACCCAACGGTACGGAACAAACATCGCGTTCCTTCGTACGTCCTTCCCTCTTGGCACTTACCGCTACGGAACAGAGTTCCTACTTCTCGCCTTCTTGCACTTGCCGGGATCATGATGGGTTCATACGGACTTGTTCAGCTTTTTCGTTACGAAAGCACATGCTGAGATGGATGGGGGGCGGGTATCGGTTCTCACTATTAACAACTCGGGTGGTAAACTTCAGGTCCAACCGACTGATAGGTATACATACGGGAAGATGGGACCCACGGCTAGTGAGCTCACTTAGGTGTCTCGCTAGCCGGGGGGTGTGGTGGAACCAGGAAGGAGGGCAGGTATCTGATGGAACTATTCGTGGACAGAGAGAAACTAGGCACCTCGATGTATTTGTTAGGGAGGGGAGGGGCTGTTTATACCTATTAAAAAAATGAGGTACTTATTTACTTTATCTCATATATGAGGAGAAGTTATTACACTGAACAACTTTGGTTCCACCGGCATTTTTTTATCTTCCCCTTATGGTAGGAAAATAATAAACCTCCCCTAATTAAACGACCAAGGAGTCTTTAGTCCGTCTTTAACCAAAAGACCGGCAAAGAGTCTTACATCCGCCTCCCCTCTCAGAGCTTCAGATCTACACCGGCTTCCGGGAAGTAGAGTTAGTTTTTCTACCCTCTGAAGAGAAGAGCGATGCCCAATAGTGTCCCCATCGGTTAACCAGGGCCGTCCCGAAGGACGGAAAAGACCTACTAGCTTCCGAGCGTTCCGTCTTCTAATTCAGATAACGCCTTTGTTTCCGGTTAGAGTTCAAAGGATACGTCAGATTTCATTATATACGATTCACTACTTTTAATGGTAATCCCTACTGAGGAGAGCTACTTTTACTCAAACAACATGAAGAGAGAGTATATTCTTTATTACTTGCACCATGAAATGGGGAAACAAGGCACCATGAAATGGGGAAACAAGGCATCATGAAATGGGGCTACTTTATAGGTCCCATGAGGAGATCTTCTTAATAGAATCTCAGAGTCTATCTCTATTCTATCTGACTCCCCCCAACCCTTTAGAGACCATGAAGTCCCGGATCTATTCTCTCAGCTCTCCAGAAAACTCCCCCAGACCCAAGATAAGGGATTCCCTAAGGGACCCATATGGTTATCCCACTCTATCTCTATTCTATAACCAACCATATTAAAGATACATTATTATTCTAACCTATCTCATTAAGGAAGGCATAGGTAAGATATTTTGACATTCCTTTAAAAGGTAACGAACGCTCGACCGTATATCCCGCCCGGAGTCCCTTTATGTTATGGCTGTAACCCATACATTCCTTCCGCCCCTTTGTTTTAGTCACCCTTCTTCCTTCCGGCCTCTGTGTGCTTGCGCTTTCCTGGTCATAGTTCCTCCCTATGGCTACTTGCCCTTGCTGGTTAAGGTGTGGCTTCCTCCCCTATGCTTGGGCTTGCTGTTGTTAGTGTTGCTTTAAAGGTCTAAAGGAGGTGGTTTATCCTGGTCCCCAGCTATAAGTGACTATGTGATGCCTCCATAGCAAGCTCTAACATAAAGCTTCTGTGCTTACTCTCTCTCCGATGGTTAGGGTCCAGTTGGTACTCTTTTAGCTATCTTGGTTGCTTTCCAGTTAAACACATTCAGTAGATAGGGGCACACCCCAACAGAGAGAGACTGAGAGAGATTGCCCTACCCTATTAGCAAGATTCACATCCACACAGCAGCTTATTATTGTGCCAGCCGGCGCTACTCTTTTTAAGCGGTTACTGCAACACCGCACATATACTTTCACGAGGGAGGGGTTCTACAACAGACAGTTCCCCAGCGAGCCAAGAGAGCGGGCTGACAACACCCCTACCTACAAGCAAGCTTATTCATTGGGGCTTTTTACTTTGACTATACCATAGCAGCTAGATTAGCTAGCGGTTCGGTTCCTTAGACGCCCTCCTCGCAGCACACCCAGCCCAAGAGAGACTTTAGGCTTGATAACACCTATATATAGCGGTTGCCCTAATTCCTAGATTCGGCCTGCCCTTTAGGTTATTATAAGTAAGAAGCAAGAATGCCCTTGGCTTTTGATTATTTACATGAGAGCAGACAAATAAACATCAACGAATCGAAACACCACCAACATCATCATACAAACGTAAGAGAACACAACCCCCTCCCCCCTCGCTTATCGTTCGCACTCTCTATCATCCCCATACGCCACCTTTTCACTCTTTAATTTCCCACTTTGACAATTAATCCTGGATTTATGTGGACTAATGACCGTAGTGGACTGACTAATTGGACTAATTGGACTAATTGGACTAATGATTGGACTAATTGGACTACGAAGGCAACCTGTGAATGGTACTACGAAACTGGTACTACCAAAAAGTGACTTTAACGGGACTAGTGACTGGAATAACTGGAAGAACCTTACTTTAACTGGACTAACTGGACTTGTACTAGACTAACTTTAACTGGACTAACTGGAAGAACTTGTCTTTAGATTTCCTCAATGTATTTTTAAGGTTAATTGGACTACGAAGGAAAATGGGACTACGCAAATGTACCGTCTCTATTCGTTAGGCGAATTACCTGCTCATCTCCTATCTTAATTCATACGGCTAATCATGCAATCATTACATACGGAATTTACGAATGGAATTCACTCATCGATTCGAATCAAATCACTAGCAAATCAACTAGCATGCATCGTCCCTACCGAAGGTATAAAAAACAGTACAGTACAATAGACTTATATCTTCTTATAAGACCTTTTATCTTAGTCATCATTAGTCATGGTGTATCACAAACGGAGGAGCAGGTACTCCTAGCATCATTAGATAGAACCCCTATAAGGAAGTTAAGCTTTACTTTAATATATTTGGTAGGTATAGTATCGGTATAATAACCTTTACTAATAGGTTCTCTTCTCCTTTAGGAATCATTTCTATTGTTTATGAATAAGTTGGTCTTGTCATCAAACAATCATTTTAGGAGATTGAAGTTAGGATCTATATAAAGGCTTAACGGAAAACTCGGTCCTCCTAGCATTTATATTAGGTTTATCACACCATTTATGAGTAAGGAATCAATTTCTATTGTTCATGAATAAAGTATCTATTGTTTTATAACAGTACCCATTCTTTGATAACAACAGGAACCACTGCAAAAGAGCTACTTACATTCATTGAACTTCTCTTTAAGATTTATTTCATTCGACAGCAGTCCTTAATGACTTGATCAACCATAGGACATAGGCTACCTAGATCATGCGATATCGATACTTGATACGTTCCCACCTTTTCATAAGTTCCCACCCGATATTTGATACGTTCCCAATATACTACCACCTCATTAAAATCACCACCACCGGAGGTGAAATTGAACTTGATTCCATCACCCTTTTTAACTTAGGGACCACACCTATTTCACTGAGAGGAACAGAAGGAAAAAAACTACCACCTACATCAGCTAGTTTCTATCTTTGAATCAACTAGGAACATTAAGGGAATTAGGACCGGGACATCGGGACAGAATCTCCACTCGGTCAATCTCCACTGCAATCTCCACTACTTCACTGGCTCCACTTAATGGCATCTTCTATCTCCAGAAGCTAGGAACAATATATTCAGAAACTAGGACCATTATTTCTATGAATTCACAAGGTAGGCTCATTAGCTGAAGACATCAATTCATGAAATCTATTTACAGGTGAAGACAGCAAGTCAATCAAGTCATCAGGGTCAATCAACAAGAGGGACCATCATTCATTCAATCACGACGGTAGGCTCATTAAGACATGAAATCAATTCAATCAATCTATGAATCAGGTTAAGACAGATATTCATTCTATCAAGTTGAAACCATTCATTTACAAGTAGATGTTCCAAGAATTCTTTATTTTCCCTACTTAATTCGCTCACTGTATCTCCCAAGACATCAAGGCCTCCTTCCAGCTTGCTGGGATCTACTCTTAGTTCTGCATAGTCCCTCGGATTCAGTAAACTGAACTATCTGAGAGGGGAATTGAAAGGGGTCCTCGCCCTCATACTTCAGGCGAGCGATTTCATTCCTAAAAAAAGATTTGAGGTGGCTAAAGTTGATCCAACAGCAGATCCAGGGACAGGTAAGGCCAGGTTATCACTAGTTAATTTACCAGTTGCTAACTAAGCCATCCCAAGCCAGCAAGACCTATAATCCCCTAGCCATTGGTTTAAACAGCTTCACTGCGATGGTTTTGTAGAAGTCTGTGAACCTGGCCCTTCCTTATTTCCCCCTCAAAGTATTTAACGGATAGGTTAGCATCCTCTTCTATCCATGAAGGGTTTAGATTCGAATTATGAGTTGTAATATTGGATTGAGCGCTACCAGTTCTAGCATTAAAAATATCTAATAAGTTCAATATCCCCTTTAGCTTCCAGGGTCACAATATTATTCTCTAAGTTAATCAAGGGATGGTTAATTGCAAGAATAGGGTTCCTATAGAAGGTAGAGTTTAAAGGATAAAAGTAACAAGAAAAAGAAGCGATTGAGTATAGGATAAGGATCTATTTTTTGGCGAACATGAAGATTAAGACAGTGAATAATTAGAGGAACCCAAAAAGAAATAATTAGATTTCTGGTGTATTAGGGCGGAGCCGCTCGACTAAAAGGAGAGGGCAGAGCCGCTCGACTAAAAGGAGAGGGCAGAGCCGCTCGACCGTGAGGGAGAGGTTTTTGGACTTCTTTTT
>BSBM01004345.1:0-26251 GCA_027924585.1 Larix kaempferi
CAAAATTGTATCCTTCCCATGGCATATAAGCTACTAAAACGTTTTTTCCCAAAGAGAGTTCTCCCCCTACCGTAGCCGCACCGTCCGCCAGAATTTGTCCCTTTTTTACACATTCCCCTTGACGAACTTGAGGTTTTTGATGCGTACAAGTATTGGTATTAGAACGTTGATATATAACCAATTCTGTTCGTACAGTGTCTCCATTAACCGATGAAGTAATATTTGTAGCATCGATATACTCAATCCTTCCCTCTTGTGTAGCTATAGCTACACTTCCTGAATCTAGAGCTGCTTGACCTTCCAACCCAGTTCCGGCAATGCACTTCTCGGGTCGAAAAAGTGGAACTGCTTGACGCTGCATATTAGAACCCATTAGAGCGCGATTCGCATCATTATGTTCGAGAAAAGGAATAAGGGAAACTCCAACGGAAAAATATTGGAAAGGAAAAATACTTCTGAAATGAATTTGTTCCCATGCAATAACTATAAATTCTTGTCGGTATCGAGCTGGAGTAATTTGTTCTTCTTGAATCCCTTGATTTAACGCCAAATAATTTCCCGTAGCTATCCGATAGTATTCATCCTCATCTTCTCCCGGTAATAGATAAACCATATGTTCTTCTCTCGATCTCTCAGAGATCTTATAGAATGGACTTTGTAAAGAACCGCAATGATCAATCTTTGCATGAATAGATAATGATGCAACAAGTCCAGCATTCATTCCTTCGGACGTATCGATTGGACAAATACGCCCATAATAACTGGGATGAATATCCCGTGTCCGAAAACTAGCAGTTCGCCCTGTTAAGCCCCCAGGGCCTAAATGGCTCAATTTTCGCCCATGAGCTATTTCCGTCAATGGATTAGTTTGATCCAAAAATTGGGATAAGGGATGTGAACCAAAAAAATCTTGAAAAGTGCTTTTTAATAGAGTTGAAGTTACCAAGTTCTGAGGAGTTGATCTACGCTTGGTTGCTCTGTGTATAGTTCTTCGAACTGCATCTTCCAAACGACCTAGAGCTAATCTAAATTGATTCTGTAATAAATCTGCTACAGAACGAATACGTCGATTTCTGAGGTGATCTATATCATCGAGTGTACCCATTCCAAATTTCACTCCGATAAGGTAATCCACAGCAGCCAATACATCTTGTGGTAATGAAAAAATCTCGTTCTCGGGTATATCAAGGTTCAGTTTTTGGTTCGGATTTCGTCGACCAATCTTTCCCAATTCACATCTTTGTCGGAAAAATTTTTCCTGCAATTCTTTACATAGAGACTCGGAAAATACCAAATCGCCACTTACACAGTAGAGTTTTTTATAAAACTCCAGAATGGCATTTTCCCTCGACCAAAGATATTCCTCCCTATCCCACTTCCCCTTCTTCTTCTTCAGTAAAAAGAAAAATCTTTCGGGATAGCGAGTATTGTCCAGAATCTCTTCGAGATTTAAACCCATAGCTGATAATAGAACTGGAATAGATATTTTTCGTTTTCTGCTTACACGAGCCCATATCCTTTCTCCCACATCAATCTCTAATTTCGATCTTCTTCCCCAATCTGAAATCAGAGTGCCAGTATATATATAGTTTATTCTATTATGGTCTAATTCCAAACGGTAATAAATACCGGGACTTATTAATATTTGATTCACCACGATTCTGTAAATTCCATTTACTACAAATGTTCCATGGGAATTCATTAAAGGAATATTTCCGAGAAATACAGTTTGTTTCTGTATCTTCCTACTATTCCTCCGAATCGATCTTGCTGGTACATATAATTCAGAGTAATATGTAAGGGACTGATATACAGCATCTCTCTCTTTTATGAAAGGTTCTGCTAATTCATATTCATTACCAAAAAGCCTGAATTCAATTTCTTTATCTGTATCCTCAATTTTCGGAAAATTATGAAGTTCTTCCATCAAGCCCTGATCGATGAAACGACAAAATCCTTCAAATTGTATCTTACCAAATTCGGGGATTGTAAACGCTCCCTCATTTTCATCTAATCGCATTGGAAGTTTCCCATCCGTGAAAAAGTCTATTCAATTATTCCCGATTGATCTATATGGATCAATCCGACAAAAAAGATTTGGATGTATATTCAGTGTTCACTATATCCCGTGAGATTCTACCCGTATCCAGATATACTTCCAATTAGAAAAAAAAAAAAAAAAAGATAAGAAAAGAGGTACTTTGATACTTTCATCCAACCACGTGAAATGGAGCTATGAACGAATGAATCAAACCATTCTTAAATGTTAATCTCACTTAGAAAATTTCCTAATGAAAATAGTAAGATTGAAAGACGGAGAACAAATTAGATCCATTTACTTTATGGTTGACTTTAGCATACATCTCATACTATACTTAAAGGACGGACGAATGATTCAATCTGTCCATGGCATTCCCATATCTCGGCGACATAGCCAAGCGGTAAGGCAGAGGACTGCAAATCCTCCATCCCCAGTTCGAATCCGGGTGTCGCCTTGTTGAGGTAAGTAAATGGAAGGAAAAGTCTGTATTTCCATTACAGAACCTCTAGAGACATATTGGTACATATTACCAATATAGATAGTGAGTTACGTGCATTTTATCCCGACTCCGTCGTGAATGTACAACCCTCGAGTTAGTAATAGCAACTCGTTGGTCAATGAACAAATGGATTTCTTTATCTCTCATATCAGCTCAAACGTCCGTAACGTTCAGAATAGGTAGACCATTTCAACTTAAACTTTGCACTATCGTTAATAGTTCCCTTATCATCTCGATGATGAAATCATTCTTTTTTAGAGAACATGACCTATATGGATATAGTCGATATAACTTGGGCTGCTTTAATGGTAGTTTTTACCTTTTCCCTTTCACTCGTAGTATGGGGGAGAAGTGGACTATAATGGTAATGCTTAAGAATCAATTATTGCGTTCCTTCCAGATCATGCATGAGAATCTCTTCTGTTCCATAAGGATCCAGTAATATTTAGTCTTCATTCCAAATTGAAAGACTCTTTCCATGGAATTATTTCCTCTTTATCCCCGTAAGGGATGTGCATAATCCCTTATCATTATCATTTTCCTATGACAAATCTGATTCTCTCTAACAGGTTTTAATAAATTAGTTCTTTTCTAGAATGAGTTGATAATATTGTTTCTTCCACTGAAGAACGATCTCTCTCTTAGTAGAAATAGAAATAGTCCCTCATGTTTTACCGGATGGTTCCGAATTGATCGGATCCGATATGAATTCCGTTCTCATAAAAATATGGGACATAAGTCTAAGTAATAGATCCCTTTGCTTTTTCTTATACCATTTCAAGTTCCATATCTAATATGTACTAGAAAACGATGTTCGTACCGGAAAAAAATGTTAAACTTTGATCTTAAACAATCCGCAAGTACGTTCAGAATAAAGTCTGTCTACATTGGATCTATTTTCCAGGGGCATGAAGAAGGTGATCAGCTCCGCTCTTTTATGGTACGAGGTCCTTCATCCTACATTTACCATATATGGACAAGTACTATTAAGATATATTTATCTATATATGGGTGTAGAAGAAGTAGTACAAAAGAAAAGGTTAGATACTTTTCCTTCGTACTACTTCTTTTTCTTCTCAAAAGAAATGAAAAAGCAGCCCCTACCCTGTATTGTTGTAATATAATAGATCCCATAACCTATTTTTATACTAATGATCTGGATCATTTGAATCTATCTAGTTATCAGTAATCACTCCATTTTCATAAAAATCAAGTGCTTTCACTGCTTCCACTGGCCGTTTTAACATAAAGGATAAGTAAAAAAGCAGTAGGAACTGCAAGGAACAGTGCAACAGCAATAAATCCAAGGTTATTTACTTCCATGATCTCCTGATCTTTACTTCGTTCAAAAATAGCTCGCTCGAGATTTGATCCCATAGAGATGAATCTTTCAAGATCCATGAAATAAATGTAATTGAGAAAATCGGTTCGAGTAACGGAATCTAACTAACGGATTGAATGAATTCTTCGATGGAAATAGTATAACATAATATGATCACTTTTGATAAGACTCGTAGGAAACGTGTATCAGAAAACATTCCGATCAACACATGTCTGTATCATTTTGAAAGAATAGGATTCGTACGAATAAGAACCTTCTGCTACTCCAGAAGACGTTCGTCAGACATGAGAGGTATTTCGCTTGGATTTCCAAGGTTTAGATGGAATCTTTAACCTATCTGGTCCGGTGATGATATAGAAGTATCCCATATCAAATTTATCCAGAAGCCCACTCATGACCCTGGAATGAGAGAGAAGGACTAGTCTGTCCAGATCCTGACATGATCATTCTTGGAAATACAATAGAGTGTCTAGAAATCCACTGGCTATCGATCATGAAAAATAAGTATTAGAATGAAATCAATATTCATGGAGAAGAACAGAAGGAAGATCTACTTTCAATCATTGGGAATTATCTATAGGGATCTCCGTGGGATTCCGACTTAGGAGGACTACCTCTGTGTAACCCTAAAATCTATTTATCTTCCCACGTTTTTTTATAAGAAAAATTTGATTCTTCGGGGAGGGAAGAATATTTATTGCAGATTCACAATGATGATTAGATTTTATCCCCGAAAGAAGGGTCTTTTTTCAAACTGAATTATCGATCTGGTTAATGTATCTAATGGATAGAGATACTAAATCTCTAGTATATTTATTCAACCCTATTCTCTTTTTCACTCTTCTACGGGGATTCAGAGCTGAATGGAATAACTTATTGGATCGGGACTGACGGGGCTCGAACCCGCAACTTCCGTCTTGACAGGGCGGTACTCTAACCAATTGAACTACAATCCCAATACAGTACAGTTCACCTACTATTGGATCATATTTATTCTATGGTAGGTGCTAGATAGATCGTATAGATTACGTGAGCGCTAGGTCGATGAAATATCTTATCCTTCTCTTTCATCTTTTAAAGTATCAATTCATATGGAATTGGACACATATCTATATGATATGAATAGATATAGATATCGGGGTTCAATAACCAATTATCTTTTCATCCATGATTGGCATGAATATAACCATACCGATAGATTGGTATTGATGATATTGGTTGGGCCGAGCTGGATTTGAACCAGCGTAGGCATATTGCCAACGGATTTACAGTCCGTCCCCATTAACCACTCGGGCATCGACCCAGGAACAAGAAAGTAATTGAAAGTCTTTAGGTCAAGATACCAAACGAATGGATATCCTATTTCATGGTACCCCTAGGGGAAGTCGAATCCCCGTTGCCTCCTTGAAAGAGAGATGTCCTGGTCCACTAGACGATAGGGGCTACCAATCATTATGATATGAAAGTTCCCTGGAAGTTGTCAATAGTATGGCCAGAATTATGAAAAATATTCTTATTGGTTTCCTTCCTTTTTGAAATAAAAAATTTTGTATTTCATTATTATTTAATGTATAAAGAAATAATAATAAAATGAAAGGACAAAAAAATTTTCTAAGCATTGGTATGCGTTGGGTGAAAGGCTGCAAGACTATAGCTGTCAGATATTGTGCTGTCTCTATATATCGTATGTATTCATACGGGTTGCAGTGACTGTGGGTTATAGGAACCTGACTGAGAAAATAAACAAAAAAAAACATAGAAAAAAGTACTTCCTATTGGTTGGACAAAAGATCGATTCGTATGTTACAATTGGATCGTGGCGGGTATAGCTTAGTGGTAAAAGTGTGATTTGTTACATTATCAACTCGAATAATTGAAGGATCTTTGATCAATCTAAAGCTCTATTTCCAGATAGGTTAAAAACCTCCCCTATGAATACTATCCATCCGAGATGGAAGAGTTCATGTATGACACTGATATACTTTACGTTCCCATATTAGAGTATAGTGCTTCACTTCTTTCCATTAAAACAAATGCCCGTTGGTGTCCCAAAAGTTCCTTTCCGAGCCCCTGGAGATGAAGATGCAAATTGGGTCGACTTATACAACCGACTTTATCGAGAGAGATTACTTTTTTTGGCTCAGGATATAAATCACGAGATTGCAAATCAACTCATGGGTCTCATGGTATATTTGAGTGCAGAAGATGCAAATAAAGATATGTTCTCATTTCTCAACTGTCCCGGTGGATCAGTAATACCGGGAGTAGGTATTTTCGATGTTATGCAAATAATAGTACCAGATGTACATACAATATGCATGGGGGTAGCTGCTTCAATGGGATCTTTCATCCTAATCGGGGGAGAAATTACTAAACGTATAGCATTACCTCACGCTAGGGTTATGATCCACCAACCTGCTAGTACCTATTATGACGGACCGGCCGCAGATTTTCATAACGAATCGAAACACGTAACGATGCTTCGCGATTACATAACAAAATGTTATATAGAAAGAACGGGCACCCCCGGAGAGGTCATTCAACGGGACCTGAACAGAGATGTTTTTATGTCAGCAACAGAAGCCCAAGCTTATGGCATTGTTGATGCCGTAGCGGAAGGTTGATCTCGTAGCGGAAGATCTTCTTTTTAATTGATTTTTCAAATGACCTGTAAACTGTAATTTGATCTCTTTGTTCCCTTTCAAAAAAAAAAAAAAGGAAAGGGAAAGTGATTGATTTAATAATCACCTGATATGGTTAGGATCGATCCGAACCAGTCGATTCCGCATACAATCCAGCCAGAATGCCCACTATTCAACAACTTATTAGAAATGCAAGACAGCCAATAGAGAATAGAAAAAAATCTCCTGCTCTTCGAGGATGTCCTCAGCGTAGAGGAGTATGTGCTAGGGTGTATGTGCGACTCGTTTGGATCAGAAGCTGAAACAGACTGGGAAATTATTATAACGGAATAAAAGAAGAAGTTTCCCGCTGTAACCAAGTACAGATCCATCATCTAACCTTACCGGGGATGAAATTTATGGTTTCCATTGGTGCAAATCCAATCACCTTGATGTGGGATGAAAAGCAATTCCTCATTGGTAGCGAATGGTCATCAATCCATTGAGCGGGGAAATCATGCAAATTGAAGAAGCATAAAGTTTATGCTCATATTGCTGCGAGAACGGAACAACAGGGTCAGCTACCTGGCCAACCCCAGAATTACACGTCGTTACTGTATGAATAGATCTTGTAATGAGAGTATTTATTACTTGATGATTCAAGGGTAGAGCTGGAGATGGTAAACTGTACAAGTTACCGATAACATACTCATCTCATATTTCGGAAATGAATAAGAGGCTCCGGCGTATAGAGAGGACCTTACCGTTGGAGAAAGAACCATAGAAACGATGAAACCCATGATTGATTTTTTCTCATTCTCAGTACAAGGTCCCAGCCCTTGCCTACCTGGAAGATGCCTATCCAAAGGGAATTATGGTTGGGAAGGTTGCAGTAGCAAAAGCCATTGGAACTTTTCTTTTCTAAATAAGAAGAATCAGTGTTATTCTCAATGGACCAAACAAATGACTAACCGAGAAAAAGATTAGCGATTCATGAGAGTAAACTGCAATGACCAGAGTGAAACGTGGATATATAGCTCGAAAACGTCGGAAAAAGATTCTTGCATTTGTATCAGGCTCTCGAGGGGCCCATTCGAAACTTTTTCGAACTGCTAACCAACGGAAAGCTAGAGCCTTAGTTTCCGCCCACCGAGATAGAGGTAAACGCAAGAGAGATCTTCGTCGTTTGTGGATTACTCGGATCAATGCAGCAGCCCGTGCCAATGGAGTCTCTTATAACAGATTAATCCAATATTTGTACAAGAGGCAGTTGCTTCCAAATCGTAAAACACTTGCACAAATAGCTGTATTAGATAGTAATTGCTTTTCCACCATCTTGAAGAACTTATCGTGTGATGAAATAGGTTAGGTATAGATGAAAGAAATAGGTAAAGATGGAATGGATAGAACAGCTTCTCCCGGAGAATTCCCTCCGGGAAGGTCGAAACATTTTCAAATTTTTCAATATTTTATTGGAAATGAACGAAACGAAAAGAATTCAATCCAATTCTTTTCCAAGAATGAAATCCTATCGACTTTTTCGACAATAGACTCAAGATCTGTATCTTTATCAAACAGATATCCAACTCCGATTTTATTAAGGAGTAGGTTTATTTCTATGAAATTAGTTTTCATTATAAAGAAAAGGTAACAAAGATAGAATACGAGCTCGTTTAATAGCGTTAGTCATTAGACGTTGTTGTTTTGAGGTTAATCTATTCACTCGACCGGATAATATTTTTCCTTGCTCGCTAATAAATCGACTAATTAGGCTCATATTTTTATAATCGATCCGATCTCCCGACCCAATTGGTGACAAATGTCTACGAATTGGTGTCAAATGTCTACGAAAAGATCGCTTGGGTTTATCCATAGTTTGTTTCATGAACCTTTTTAATACTATTTATTCCAAATCTTTCAAAATCTCGTTCCATTAAAGATCTTGTTTAAATACCATTTCTTTTTATATCTGTGATCTATTCCTATCCCTGGGTAGGAGTAGTACGTTTAATCTCTTTTTTTTATCTCTCCGTGAATGGTATGCTTGTAACAATAGGGACAAAATTTATTTGATTCCAATCGAATAGGTGTATTGCGTCGATTTTTACGAGTCGTATATCTAGAAATCCCCGGGAATCTTTTATAAACACTATCTTGGGTACAACTAGTGCACTCCAAAGTAATTGTTACTCTTACATCTCCGCTCTTGGCCATAAACTTACTCTGGATATTGGGTCTACTTTGCTTTTCGATCTGAAAAATAAAGAGGAAAAAGGGATAGAAGTTGATAGCCGGAGATCCCACGATGAAACATTTGAAAGTAAAAAAATCCTTGATCAGGAGTTTTCAGTTGTACTTACAAAATTGAATGTGGAAAGAATCTTTGGATTTCTATTTCTACTTTGATTCTACCCCCCCCCCATTCCATCCCCAATTTTAGATCTATTTTGGGTTGAATCAACTAATTTATCCAAGAGGTAGGAGAAAGAAATCCAGCACAATCTTTTTGACCTTGGCTTTAAGGGGAGGACAAAAATTAAAAAGAGGGAAAAGTCAAAGTCAGAGCATCTGGAAAAAAACGATTGATTTCTATCAATAGACCGGCTACAAAAATCAACCATGAAATAGCTAACACAGGCGCTGTGGAAAGATAGGTCTTTAGATCTTGCATTGTAAATTCTCCTTATCGATCATAATGCGTAAGTGATTAAACCGTATTAATAGTTAAAATCCTAGGGAAACTTGGAACTATGAATATATGTATAATGTTATCCGGGCTGTGGTCCTATTTATAGAACAGGAAAAAGATGTTTCAGCACCAAATTTTGCTAATTAATAGTTATCTTCTAGATAATAGACCCTACATGCATTATAAAGTCTTTTCACTCACTAGACCGAAGAGAAATGAAGGTGGAAAAATGTGGGAAACAGATTTTGAATTCCATAAAATAACATTGTCTAATGATTAGAAGGGATGTAGCGCAGCTTGGTAGCGTGTTTGTTTTGGGTACAAAATGTCGCAGGTTCAAATCCTGTCATCCCTACCTTTCCCTTCTTTTCTATGGAAAGAGAGAGGAACGAAAGATCATTTGATATCGATTCGAATGGAACATCAAATAATTGAATCGTATCAGATGCGAAAGTGTTTTACTCTAAGAATATAAACAAAAGGTATTTTCCCTTCCCTTTATCTCCGGATGTTCAAGAAAGCGCTCTTAGTTCAGTTCGGTAGAACGTAGGTCTCCAAAACCTGATGCCGTAGGTTCAAATCCTACAGAGCGTGATTCTGTTCCTATCAAATCCAACCCTCTAAATTATGGAGAATTCATTCCAACTGGAACGAGCAATGGAATCTGACCTCCCAGGAAAAGTAGGAGGCCAATTAAATGGGAGGATATTCCCGGATCAAATATCCAATTGATCACCACGTCGGTATTGTGAATATGCAGTTACGAATAATCCGGCCAAAGTTATAGGAATTAGACCTAACACAATTCCGGATGGCAAAGCCTCAATCATTTCGATTCAACGGAATAAGTAGGGATAATAGCTATCCTGGATAGTACCCTGAATTTGCTATGAATCTCAATGATCAGAAATTTATATAGAGAGAATCCACGAAATTATTGAAATTCAAATAGTGAACTTAGAGGGTTTCCCCTTCCTTCATTTCAAATAAGTTGTATCTTGCTCGAGCTAATGAATAGGACTAGGGTGAAAATGATAGAAGCCAATAAGAAACCGAAATAACTAATTATAGTTATAGTAGGCGTGGAAGGACTGAATGAAATATGGTTTATACATATCTTCATGAGACAATTACCTAAATTTTTCTTTTCGTAACCTTGAGATCAGAATACAAAAGATCAATTGTCCCAATTCGTACCAATTCAGGATCCTATATCTACTATAGGATATGTATGAACGAACATAGATGAGAAGAAATCTATGGTAGAAATCTCTTCATTATCCTAGAAATTCCCACATTCATCGAGCAACTCATGAATAGCACCCGCGAACCCCTTCACAAATTGTCGAACGTAATCTTTCTTCTTACAAGGTGAATGAATTCTCAATCAGTACGATTGGATCACCTGGCATTTTCTTCTTTACCAATAGCTATCGGTCCAGAGACTGGACCGTAAAAAACCTCTTCTACAGACATATTCAAAGTTTTGTGAATTTCACATTTAGGTGTAAGAATATGAATATCCAGTTTGTCCTTTCATTTCTAGATCTTATTTATCCAATCATTCGACCCTCTAGATGGATTCTATTTTTTCAATATTCATTCTTAGAGCTAGTAGAGCCCGATATTACAAGAATTCCACCCGAGTAACTCGTAATTTCACATAAAATTGACTAGGTTCTATTGCACTATACACTTGGTTTTATCTAATGAGTAACACCTACTCGTTAATACAAGGTACTATATAATAAGTCCGTGGGATAACTCCACCTGCGCCGGATACTATTGGAAGAGCAGCATACATCTGCATAGCACCAATGATCCCCGTGCAATCTGAATTACTGGGATCATCTACACGGACATAATTTCATGTCGGAATGAAAAAGGAAGGGGGTAAAAGTATCATATTCTGGATGAGTTGTATTGACAGTGATTAATACCCTTTGCAAGCGGCACTCATCCTCTTTTTCGGTTCTACAGCCACCTGTATGTAGAAGCTAATTCCAATCAAAATTTCCATAGTCTATGCAATTGTTACAACATCGATTGAGAGGGTTCCTTACGTCTGGACCTCAGAACATGCAATATTCTCTTATTTCTGTTGGGATTCAGTCGACCAAACAGAGATGGAATAACTGTTGGCAGGAACAGAATAATTCTATCCCGTTCCTTCTCGATACTCATAAAAATTTTATTGCTGTGTCAGAAGAAGGCTAGTTATACTGGTCCAGTAGACTTCAAAGATACCCTTGGTATAACATTGACAATCGAACAAGGATTGGAGAAGATATCAGTAGTTTTCCATTTCCTGATCTCTATCTTTCATGGGATCAATTCCCCCTTGACTGACTTTACAATAATATATGGAGCTGAGCATGGCTGGGAATACGGGAGAACGCTCCTTTGCTGACATTATTACTAGTATTAGATACTGGGTTATCCATAGCATTACCATACCTTCTCTATTCATTGCAGGTTGGTTATTTGTCAGCACGGGTTTGGCTTATGATGTGTTTGGGAGCCCCCGGCCGAATGAGTATTTCACAGAAAGCCGACAAGAGGTTCCATTAGTAACTGGCCGTTTCGATCCGTTAGAGCAACTCGATGAATTTACTAGATCTTTTTAGGAGGCACTAATGACTACAGATAGAACTTTTCCGATTTTTACAGTTAGATGGTTGGCCATTCACGGGCTAGCTGTCCCGACAGTTTTTTTCTTGGGATCAATATCGGCAATGCAGTTCATCCAACGATAAACTCTATCTAAAAAAAGGTATGGAGATATGACACAATCAAACCCGAACAAACAAAATGTTGAATTGAATCGTACCAGCCTCTTCTGGGGGTTGCTACTCATTTTTGTACTTGCTGTTCTATTCTCTAATTATTTTTTCAATTAGGAACAATGAGAATATTCTCACTCCATTCGAATAGATCCAATACTCATAATTATCTATGCTATGACTGTTTATGTCTCGAGCATGACCACTTAATAAAATGTGAAAGGGAGTAAGAGAAATGGCCGAAACCACTGGAAGGATCCCTCTTTGGTTGATAGCTACTGTAACTGGTATTATTGTGATTGGTTTACTGGGTATCTTTTTCTATGGTTCATATTCTGGATCAGGGTCATCCCTATAGTAGGGGAAATGCACTTACTATGGGGAATACTATACATGCGAAAGTGAAAAATTGATAAGGCCTTACCCTTCAGAGAAGGGTAAGGTCTTATCAAAATCTATTTTTGAGATTCTCTTCTATATTAATATTAATTAGAAGAGAAGATTCGTACAAATACAATGACTCTGTCATTTACTTCATTCAATGCCTTTCAGTCAGGTGATAAGCCAACCTATTCTTCCACTATATGATCAAAATTGGATCGATCCCATTTCAATCTCTGTCGAAGGAACAACGGAGAAACAGAGAATATTAATTACTAAAAATTTGCTCATTTCTCTGATGGGAGATTATGCAAAGTTTCTGTAAAAACCTGAACTATGAGAATCTGAATGTGCAAATAGAATCTTTTCTTATTTTGGCTTAAAAAAGAAAAGAGGAAAAAAACCTTTTTTCATTTTCTCTCATAATGAACGAACCCAAAAGTTTTATAGGGTTGTTTTACTCAATGAGTGATATTGCCCCTTCCTTACTTGTCTGCTCTTCCTTCTTTATGAATTTTAAGCTCAGTATAACGTACAAAATAATCGACAATTTACGAAGGAATTTACGAACAGGGCAGGATCGACACCCAATTAGTTCCTCTTATCTCAACGAGAATAATTTATTCAAATCTTTTCGAGGAAGAATAATGGTATAGGATCAAGAATGGAATCAGAGAAAATAGGAATCTTCTCCAAGATTGCTTGGTTATTTTCCTCATCTCTCCCTCCTGCGATCTATCTCTATTTTCCGGATCATTTCTTTTGAACATGGGGGGCAAGGAAAGGAAGGAATGGTATGTATCTAGTACGCGATATAGCATATGAGGATCGTTCGACAAGTTGATCTGTTCCAGTGCTTATTGAGTCACTCCTTATTAAAAATGTAGATATATCTTACATTTTTCCAAGAAAATATAAGGGAGAAGGAGGATAAAAGGCTCTCCATCTCCGAAGGGGTATTAATTTTTGATTCAATCAGTCAACTTAATGTTCGGAAATCTATGGACCTAAAGATTCATCTCGGCCAATTGAACTTTCTCAAATTGTTTCTTCTTAAGGACCAAAAATATCTGTGCCAGAATGACAGATGCTAAGAATAATAAAAGACCTTGAACACGTAATGGATCTTGAAGTACTATCTCTGCATCTCCTTGACCGAATCCACCCACATTAGGGTTATTCGTTAATGGCTGATCGACCTTGATCAATTCGCCTTCTGAAACAAGAAGTTCCGGTCCCGGAGGTACAATGTCAACCACTTGCCCACCGTCTGATGTATTATCGATAGTTATCTCATATCCACCCTTTTCTTTACGTAAAATTTTGCTCACTCTTCCTGTTGCCGAAGCGCTGTAGACCGTATTGTTGCTCTTACTCCCGTCGGGATAAATTTGTCCTCTTCCTCTATTACCACCCAAATATATGGGATATTTAAGGAAGTGAGCTTCTTTATCAGTAGCAGGATCTGGTGAAAGGATGGGGAACACAAGTTCACTATATTTTTGACCAGGAACAGGACCTATTACAATAATGTTTTTTTGATTGGGACGATAGTTCTGAAAATAAAGATTACCCATCTTTTGTCTAATCTCAGGAGAAATACGATCCGGAGGGGCTAATTCAAAGCCCTCGGGTAAAATTAGAACAGCTCCTACATTTAAAGCCCCTTTCTTACCATTAGCAAGAACTTGTTTCATTTGCGTATCATAGGGGATCTTAACAACTGCTTCAAATACGGTATTGGGAAGCACGGACTGTGGAACCTCAATATCTACAGGTTTTTTGGCCAAGTGACAATTGGCACATACAATACGTCCAGTTGCTTCTCGGGGATTTTCATAACCCTGCTGTGCAAAAATGGGATATGCATTCGAAATGGATGTCCGAGTGATGATATGTATCATGACCAGGACGGAAATTAACCGAGTCATCTTTTTCGTCCAGTCATAAGTATTTCTATTTTGCATGGTTATTGGTTCCAAATCATTTTTCGGGTGAGAGTAGGTAGCTATCATAGTTACCTGTCAAAAATTCTGCTACTATATTGATTGAACCAAACCTAAAAGTAAGAAATCGGAAGTCTCGCACCAGGAGAAGAATGAGGGGGAGGAATAGCTAATTCCTGAACACAGAAAACACTTTATTATTCTGTTTCAATTGTTTCGGTCGGAGAAAAAACCCTATTCTTTATTCATTCATCGAATGATAAATTACTACAAGTGAAGGAGATATACGATTGAAACGACGGAAGATCCAATATTTAAGAATCGTATCTAAGATGACTGGAAAAGTTGAAACAAGAACAGATATTATTTGTTCGTTATGAGCAAATCCATAATTTTCGGAGATCGAATCGATCATCAGTTCCCAACCATGGGGCGAATGAAACCCAATAAATAGATCAGTTACTAAAAGGATGACAAAAGCTTTCATTGTATCGCTCAGACTATAGAATAATTCTTGGATCCAAGAATTTAGAATGGCAAGTTTATTCCTACCCAGAATGAGATAAGCACTTATAAGAACAAAACCTATTAGATTTGTTAATAAATGTGAGATTATCTGGATACAATCTTCATTGTACATTTCAACCAATTGGATCGTTTCTTCGTGAAGCTCTATAGGAAGATCTTGTGAATATGTTCCCAAAGAATCTTCCAACATTTTTTCTAATAGGAATAGATCTTCTATTCTCTCAAATCTTTCCAGAGCACTTTCTTCCTGGAGATAATCATAAATTTTATAAGATTGACCAGTATTCCACCAATCTGTGATCCAAGGCTCCAAACCTTTCCGTAATAAAATAGGAATTATCCAGGGCAGTACTACTAAACATGCGAGATATCGTAGGGAAGCTAATGCTTTATATTTGGCCACTTCCAATTCGTGAATCGCTAACGAACCTGATTCACCCGTCAGTTCTGTCCGAAATCTAGACAAAGTACGAGTGATAGAATGAGGTATGGGACTCATAGATTGATCTATTGCGTAATTGTTTTACCCCGAGAAAAATTATCCTCGGAGAAAAAGTAAAAGGTTCGCTCCAAATGAGTGAGACGGAGCATAAGGAGATCGTTCCCAGATATCCGATCATTCCAGATCGTCTCTATCTGGACCAATTATCTATTCATTTTTTCCATTCTATCTTACTCTTTTTTAGAAGAATCACTTGAAGTAACATAAGTCTTATTCATTGCCAAGATCCTTTGAATCCTGATAACTGGATTCAAAGGATCTTTTACAAATCTTTCCCCAGTTATCTCCAAAGATGACAAATGCTCTTGAAAAATGAGATAACGACGAAATCATATAAGAATAATTTGGATCGTGATGAAGAATCGGGATGAAAGGAAAAAATATTCTAGTTTTAGGGAAACCGGACCACTATATCTAATAATTGTTCTTTCTGATACATCATATCCATCTACTGGCTCTATAAGCTCGCCCTCCCTAGGATAGGAAATGATATGGTGTGTTCGGGAACTACCAAAAGAATCTCGGTCTGATTCATTCCATAAGTATCATTTAGTAGGAATTAACTGCATGATCTTTTTCCCGGACAAATACCAACTAGTTCTATCGTAACTTATTGCTCTTCCTATATTACCTCTTCCTATACTATTTAATAAAAATCTTATATTGTTCATAAAGATCCTATATCGTTCCATTTACATACAATAATATTTCAATATTTATTTCAATTTATATGAAATACAATATTGAAATTTCCTGATTGGATATTAATTAATGTTCCTTGATTTGATCCATATTAAAATGTCTCGACATTTTAATGTATGTCGAGGATAAAGAACCCCCCGGTTCATTTCAAAACCCTTCAATGGATACACGCAAGAAACGGGCTGATTCAGCAGCTTTCTGTTCGATCTCCCTTAGGTTCAAATTATCACCAGTACGAGTTAAAGGAATGTCTTGTCGGCCCTTTATTTCCATATAAAGAACACGACGAGGGGAAATACCTTCTTGAACTTCCGTTTTGATCATCTGAATATCCTTCATAAGAAATCGTGGGAAAATACGACGATTTATTCCGGGAAATCCCCAACGAAAAAGACATACAATTCCTTTTCTTTTATCAAACTTATTATAGCCACTACCCACATTGAACAAAATTGTGCACCACAGATAAGAGCTAATGAACAGACCTGCAATACCATGAAAACACATTACAATTCCTTGTGGAAAAAAGAGTATTTGCTGAGATGACAATAGGGGTATCAGGTTCTCACCAAAATAACTCGAAATACCGACCAGGAAAAATCCTAGTGAACCCAGAAAGAGGATACAAGCCCAAAAGAAATTACTTCCTTTTCGAGACCCTGTTATAGGTTCTATCCAGAGCCATTTGGATCGACGATTCATAAAAAATTGTATTCAATTCCATCCTATTGAAGTTGAGGGAATAGCCAACTTTTTTATCCTTTGGTTCCCAAACTCTTATAAACTAGCTATCCATATACATAGATAACATTTCCGTAAAGTCAGCCAAGTATATCTTCTTGTCCATTCTTACCATCCATTTCAAAAAGGTCCTTCCTTAATTTATCAATTTGAGAAACAACACTGGATCAGTGCAGTATCAATATCTACAGGAATAGATATATATACCATATAAAAAATATAACCGACAATATTAACATATTGATCAATACCTAT
Source organism: Larix kaempferi (assembly GCA_027924585.1). Classification (NCBI taxonomy): domain Eukaryota; kingdom Viridiplantae; phylum Streptophyta; class Pinopsida; order Pinales; family Pinaceae; genus Larix; species Larix kaempferi. The sequence goes on from BSBM01004345.1 coordinate 17,031, forward strand.
CTATTGAAACATGCGTATATCCAATATGTATATGGATATGAATAGATATCCAAATTATCTATATATAAAATAGAATGGTAAAATCTATCCATATTCATATATGAATATGTCGAAATACATATGGATATTTATACCTATTTTGTGTCTATAAGGGTTCTATCTTATATCATCTGAAATAGATATGGATATCCTATTTGTTCCGCAATTGAAAGATCCAAACCCATTTCTTACATCGGATTTTATAAAATTCATAAAATCTCGTCTTTCTGAATATACAGATGAGAAAGAACCATTGTAATTGCCGGAAGTAATAAGCCGACTAAAGGAACTAAAATAGAGGGTAGGTGAGGAATTATCATAGAATGAGTACCTTACTTAATCAATTAAATTTTTATAAATATTACAAGGAATTATTATAAGATCAAATAAGTGATGGGACCAAATGAGCGGTCCTATTCGTCCTTCTTCATAGAATACATGTACGCAAATATTGTTCTTTTCCCCATCTCTTCCAAAAATTCTGAAAAAGCATTTCAAGTTGGATCCAAAATTGTTTTTGAATAAGATCCCGAGTTCAACAATGAGGATCTTATCTATTACAATATATATACAGATATATTACAACACTTATTCATACTATATAATAAAATAGTGGAAGAACAAGAATCCTGACCAAAATTTCTCTGATTTCGGAGAGCGGAAAATTGGCTATATTTATTGTTAGTATAGGATCGAGGATCATAAATTGTTGGTAAAAAGGGGGTGAAAAGCAATTCTCTTAGAGAAATCATTCTTTCTTTCGCCGCGATAAGAAACTATATCACTGTCACTTCCGTTACAAGGAACTCGATTTGATCTTTTTTCCTTATAAGGAAAAAACTCAACGTTCATTTTTTTCACGAGGAAGACCGTAAAGCTTAAATAGTTCACTCAGAACACCTTTTAAGAGATTACGTGGAACAATCAGATCAAATAAACCATGACCAAATAAATGCTCAGTCACCTGAAAATCTTCAATCACTTTCTGACCTAATGTCTGTTCGATTACTCTTTTACCTGCAAATGCAATGTACGCTTTAGGTTCGGCAATAATGATATCTCCCAACATGCCAAAACTAGCAGTCACTCCACCGGTTGTCGGAGACGTCAGAATCGATAAATATAACAACTTTTTATCCTTCTGATGAATATATAACGCAGAAGCTATTTTAGCCATTTGCATTAAACTAAAACTTCCTTCTTGCATGCGTGCTCCTCCGGAAGCACACACCATAATGACTGGAAGAGATTCCTCGGTAGCGCGCTCGATCAGACGGGTTATTTTCTCACCTACTACAGAGCCCATACTACCTCCCATGAACTTAAAATCCATAACTCCGAGTGCGATAGGAATACCATTTAATTTACCTATGCCTGTTTGAATAGCATCAGTCAAACCTGTCTCTATTTGACAGGAAGTTATATGATCCTTATAAGGTTCATCCTCAGAATTAAGAGGATCAGAATTAGAAGGTTCATCCTCAGAATGAAATTGAAGAACATCTAGAGTGTACATGTCTTCATCCATAGGACGCCAAGTGCCACGATCAATTATAAGTTCTATTCTATCTGAACTATTCATTTGCAGATAATATCCACATTCTTCACAAATACTTTTATTCTCTCTCAAGAATCTGATATAGAGCAAGCTCTCGCAATTATCGCATTGAACCCATAATCTATTAATTTTAACGTAATCAATACTTAGATTCTTGTTCTTATCCATCTCATTGACGTCCTTACTATCCCCTTCGACCGAATCTTTTAGTAATCCAGTTATTTTACGCCTGTCTTCGAACCACTCCCTTATAGACATAGAGTTTTCCATATAAAGGTAAAGATTGTTACTTTTCCTATCTTATTTTGTATGAGGAGAAGTCGTATAAATAAAATGATTAAAATAATTAATGAATAGTGGAATGAATCATTGATAAATCATCTCCATTCATTATTGATTAGGAATCCGAAATATCGATCCGGGATTATGATAGAACCCTTTATTCTGTTATAAAGAAAGATTCTCTCCTATACCGCGATGAAAAGGAATTTTCATCCTAAATATAAAATCTTTTGGGCTAGAAGGGATTTGAACCCTTGACTTCATGGTCCGGAACCATGAGCTCTGATCCACTGAGCTACCAACCCTATCGAATGATCCATAAGATCAATGGAAAGGATGAATAGGATTCGTTATCGAATGCTTTACCCCAAAAAATTTGAATTGACTCACTCTGTTTGAGATATTTGACCTCGGAAATTTCTATATATCAATATCTATTATAGATATTGATATATAGAAATCCCAGATATTAATATCTGAAATCGCAGATCTCCGTTCACGATTTGGCCTAATCTTTGTGGTAGTGGTAAAAGATTGGGCCGAGTCCGATTGGTAGAACGAAAGTCACTGGATTACAAGTAATCAATCGTATCAAATTCAAATTTGATCTCCTTCCATACTTCACAAGCAGCAGCTAGTTCAGGACTCCATTTAGTAGCTTCACGGATCACTTCATTACCTTCACGAGCAAGATCACGTCCTTCATTACGAGCTTGTACACAAGCTTCTAGAGCAACCCGATTAGCTACTGCACCAGGCGCATTTCCCCAAGGGTGCCCCAAAGTTCCCCCACCAAACTGTAGTACGGAATCATCCCCAAAGATCTCGGTCAGAGCAGGCATATGCCAAACGTGAATACCTCCTGAAGCTACGGGCAGAACACCTGGCATAGATACCCAGTCTTGAGTGAAGTAAATACCACGACTTCGATCTTTTTCAATAAAATCATCACGCAGTAGATCAACAAACCCTAAAGTGACGTCTCGTTCCCCTTCAAGTTTACCTACTACAGTACCGGCGTGAATATGATCTCCACCGGACATACGCAATGCTTTAGCCAGTACACGGAAATGCATGCCATGATTTCTTTGTCTGTCAATAACTGCATGCATCGCGCGGTGAATGTGAAGAAGTAGGCCGTTGTCTCGGCAATAATGAGCCAAAGAAGTATTTGCAGTAAAACCTCCCGTCAGATAGTCATGCATAACGATAGGAACTCCCAATTCTCTTGCAAATATTGCCCTTTTCATCATTTCTTCACATGTACCTGCAGTAGCATTCAAGTAATGTCCCTTAATTTCACCCGTCTCAGCCTGAGCCTTATAAAGTGCTTCCGCACAAAAGACAAAACGATCTCTCCAGCGCATGAATGGTTGGGAATTTACGTTCTCATCATCCTTGGTAAAATCAAGTCCACCACGGAGACATTCGTAAACTGCTCTACCATAGTTCTTAGCCGATAGACCCAATTTTGGTTTGATAGTACATCCCAAATAAAGGACGGCCATATTTGTTCAATTTATCCCTTTCGACTTGGATACCATGAGGTGGACCTTGAAAAGTTTTGGAATAAGCAGGGGGGATCCGCAAATCTTCCAAACGTAGAGCCCGTAGGGCCTTGAATCCAAATACATTACCTACAATGGAAGTGAACAAGTTAGTAACAGAACCTTCTTCGAAAAGGTCTAAGGGGTAAGCTACATAGGCAATAAATTGACTCTCCTCTCCAGGAACGGCCTCGATGTCATAGCATCGTCCCTTGTAACGATCAAGACTAGTAAGTCCATCGGTCCAAACAGTGGTCCATGTACCGGTGGAAGATTCAGCAGCTACTGCTGCTCCCGCTTCCTCGGGCGGCACCCCAGGTTGAGGAGTTACTCGGAATGCTGCCAAGATATCCGTATCTTTGGTCTGATATTCAGGAGTATAATAAGTTAATCTGTAATCTTTAACACCAGCTTTGAATCCGACACTAGCTTTAGTCTCTGTTTTTGGTGACATAAGTCCCTCCTTTATTAATAATTATTTCTCGCAAGGACGAGGTCTGCTCGACATGGATCGAACGTAAACAATCGATTTTGTTTGACAGAAATATCCTACAAAACAGTCGTCCGTTATTGGACAATAAGATCTAATTGATTTTGACAGAAATATCCTACAAAACAGTCGTCCGTTATTGGACAATAAGATCTACTAGATACACTCTCATTGTATAATGTTCTTTATGTATGACGCAACCCAATTTTTGCTCTTGAAGTTCTTCATTGACCCAAGCACCTTTCAGCTGTGTAAACTAGTTAATTAATGAATTTAAGGAACCGAATTGACCTTTAACCATAATGGTGCGAATTGTCCATATGACAATACATATAGAATATGGAACAAATGTGCGTACGAAGAGATAACGACCAATGAGATAAAGGTCATTCGTAAGGTTAAAGTTTCAAATTTCACAGATGATATGGACATAATGTTGAAGTATTTTCAATTTTAGTTATGGATAAATGGGTTCTAGTTATAGAGAAATCGAAGACTTCCTCATGATCCTTATCCATATCTATCTACCTACTTAATATTCCAAATATTAATTTGAACTTTTCAATAAAGTAGGGTATTACCCAGGTGGTAACTCCCATTCATTATTGACTGATCTGATCGACCCGATACGGAAGGAACCTTTTTGTTATTGATAATATTGGAAAAATAATATTGATATATATCAAATTCAAGATTCAAGGAAATTTTTTCCTTTTTTGTATGAGAACCAATCCTCTTGTTCTTGGGGTTTCCGCACTTGTGGAAAAAAAGTGTGGGACGTATCGCTCAAATCATTGGCCCAGTACTGGATGTATCTTTTCCTCCAGGTAATATGCCTAATATTTACAATTCATTGACAGTTAAGGGTCAAGGTACAACCGGTAAGGAAATTCAGGTTACTTGTGAAGTACAACAATTATTAGGAAATCATAAGGTTAGAGCTGTAGCTATGAGTGCTACAGATGGTTTGACGAGAGGAATGAGAGTGATTGACACGGGAGCTCCTCTGAGTGTTCCAGTTGGTGGAGCTACTCTCGGACGAATTTTCAATGTTCTTGGAGAACCTGTTGATAATTTGGGTCCTGTAGATGCTCGCATAACATCTCCTATTCATAGATCTGCTCCCGCCTTTATAGAGTTGGATACAAAATTATCCATCTTCGAAACAGGCATTAAAGTAGTAGATCTTTTGGCTCCTTACCGCCGTGGGGGAAAAATCGGTTTATTTGGAGGAGCTGGAGTGGGTAAAACAGTACTCATTATGGAGTTGATCAACAACATTGCTAAGGCTCATGGAGGGGTATCTGTATTTGGAGGAGTAGGAGAACGTACCCGTGAAGGGAATGATCTTTACATGGAAATGAAAGAATCGGGAGTAATTAATGAACAAAGCATCTCAGAATCAAAAGTGGCTCTGGTCTATGGTCAGATGAATGAACCACCAGGAGCTCGTATGAGAGTCGGTTTAACTGCTCTAACCATGGCCGAATATTTCCGAGATGTCAATGAGCAAGACGTATTATTATTTATTGATAACATCTTCCGCTTTGTCCAAGCGGGATCAGAGGTATCCGCCCTATTAGGCAGAATGCCTTCCGCCGTGGGTTATCAGCCAACTCTTGCCACGGAAATGGGTTCTTTGCAAGAGAGAATTACTTCCACAAAAAGGGGATCCATAACCTCGATTCAAGCAGTTTATGTACCTGCTGACGACTTGACCGACCCTGCTCCTGCTACGACATTTGCACATTCAGATGCTACTACCGTACCATCGAGAGGATTAGCTGCCAAGGGTATCTATCCAGCAGTGGATCCTTTAGATTCAACATCGACTATGCTCCAACCTTGGATCGTAGGTGAAGAACATTACGAAATTGCACAAGGGGTTAAGCAAACTTTACAACGTTATAAGGAACTTCAAGACATTATAGCTATTCCTGGACTGGATGAATTATCGGAGGAAGATCGTTTAATCGTAGCAAGAGCAAGAAAAATTGAACGTTTCCTATCACAACCCTTTTTCGTAGCAGAGGTATTCACAGGTTTCCCGGGCAAATATGTTGGTCTAATGGAAACAATTAGAGGGTTTCAAATGATCCTTTCCGGAGAATTAGATGGTCTTACCGAACAGTCTTTTTATTTGGTGGGTAACATTGATGAAGCTACCGCGAAGGCTATTAACTAAAGTGAATTTTGAAAATGACCCTAAATCTTCGTGTACTGTCTCCTAATCGAGTCGTTTGGGATTCAGAAGTTAAAGAAATAATCCTATCTACTAATAGTGGTCAAATTGGCGTATTACCCAATCATGCTTCACTTGTGGCAGCTGTAGATATAGGAGTTATGAAAATACGTCTCAATGGACGGTGGTCCACTATGGCTTTGATGGGCGGTTTCGCCAAGATAGACAATGATAAAATAACCGTATTGGTCAATAATGCAGAGAGAGATGTTGACATCAATCTAAAAGAAGCCCAGGAAACTTTTCGAATAGCTAAAGCTGACTTAGCTCGAGCCGAAGGCAAAAGACAAGCAATTGAGGCTGATGTAGCTCTGAAAAGAGCTAGAACACGATTAGAGGCTATCAATGCTAGCCCCCCCGTCTCTAATGAAAATTTTGGAGAATGATCTGAAAATGGATTGATTCAATGTTCTGTCTCGATCCAAAAAAGTGGAGTAAAGCTTATTAGATGCCATCGACTCTTCAATGGTATCTAATAAGTTTACCTACTATTGGATTTGAACCAATGACTCTCGCCGTATGAAAGCGATACTCTAACCACTGAGTTAAGTGGGTCATTTATTCTCATAGGTAGAGTTGGACTCTATAAACAATTCTAAATGGAATTAAACGTATAGACAATGTTTCTCTGGCGCAGATCGAACTTATTGGGACGTATTAGATCATAGTATCGGATCATGAAATATCTACCTTGACAGAAAGTGATCCATCTGGTTAGTATAGTAGTGTATCACCAAGACTGGCAAGGAAGGGCTATAGCTCAGCATGGTAGAGCACCTCGTTTACACGTGCGCCAATGGTTTTCGGGAGAGTTTATCGATTCGTCCGATCCACGAAATAGATTCTATGTGAAATAGTCTTACTCTATCAATTTGTTTCTCTGGGGAACAATAGCATGACAAAGATGAAGTTCGATCCGATTCGAATTACGAATCTAATTGATATGGTCAATCCCAGCTCCGTTCAATGCCAGGCATAATGAGTATAATACGGGGACCTCAAAATAGATTCTTTTCGCTCTATGAACTTTTAGGTGTATGAAGTGTCATATTTCACTTTTTGAGCGATAGAGGAGACTCTATTTGAGTCAATCTATGCCCGAGCAAGGCAGACCTACGTCAAGGAAACCTTTTGAATAACTTTGGGATTGCTTCCGAAGGGTAATAATTTGGAGCACACGGAGCCATATTAGTATCTTCCTGGAAAGAGGAGAATGGCAGACTAACCGATCTTTCCATCAGTTAATGAAAGAGCCCAATGCGAGAAAATGCATGTTGGGTTCTTGGAACAGTTCAAATCATTTTGATAATAAGAACTTTGATCTGTTCTACCGAGAAGGTCTACGGTTCGAGCCCGTATAGCCCTATACATTCCACTAAGTTACACTACTTTATTTATATATATATATATATCCCCTCATAGTCCCTATGACTTGGCCTTGAAGAGTCTTTCGGATCATATAAACTATTCTCATGTCCTTATCGAGATCGATGGATGGGAACGTTGGAACAGGACAGGCAGATAATTATTTCTCATCGATCGAGATTGATCCGATACCAGATGATCGCACCTATAAACCCTTTTTTTCATTAATAAAAAAAGAGGGGAAAGAAAATAAGTTAAGTAACGACTGACATGATGATATGCAATAATAATCCATTACATTATTGGAGGTTACTAATCTACTTCTGATAGATCCAAGGTTCTAATGATTGATCCCAGCCTATTGGATCTTGGCCTTCGTTCGAATAGTAAGTAATTAGGATCGATCATTGTAATTTGATGAATCAGGTGTAGGGAATTCCTAGCTAGTATGATGAATGACTTCCTCCTTTCCTTTTATTCTCAAGGGAATCCATAAGAAGGGGATCTATGGAAGTATCTGTCCGATCCAATCTGTCTAATCTGTCCAATCCAAAGAGTTCGGATCGTAGAACTGGAACTAATTGTAACATACAAGAAACAAGGCGTTTTTTCTTTTCTTTTTTTCTAGGCACTTCTAGATTCTACATACAAATATAGATAGAGGATTTATAAGGTATTCCATACTATATTGCTTGGATTTGCACAATGTTAGAATTCCCATTGTAAGATAATCTAGTTCGGAACCGAGGGAAAAGCGGGTAATTTGTCACGATATTTTCTATATTGTATCACATTTCTTTTTTTGTTCATTTTTATCGCTAGCTCTTCGAAAAACTCGAGAGTTCTCTAAAATATCATATGTTTGAAGCAGTTTCTAGTCCAGTCAAAGTATCGATTGGACATGTGGCTTTTAGCTCCATCCAAACGCAACGCATTCCGTTGGGGTTGAACGAAGTCCTTTTCCGTTCAATCGAAAATCCCGGCTGTATCTATCCCTTTGCTAAAGATCGGGGCGAAGATCTTGATCAACTAGGATTCTCTACAATATGTTATTTATGGTAAATCAAACCTATTCTTGAACCATAGAAGTGGGAAGTACTACGGATATTCCAAATACCTGGAAAGGAAAATTCTCTGGAGTTGATCCATTCTAGCTAAAGGCGAACCTTTGGTTCGTTCTCTTTCTCCACCTAAGATCATAACTCTGTTGGGACAAAACTAGAATCCCTTGCTCAAAAATAATGTGGACTGCGACCCAAAAGAAGTTGCCTTCTGCCCCGTTACAAATAGATATTTACTCGGTTAGACAATAGATCTGTCCGAAATCATGTTATATCGGAATGAGCCCGGACTCATCACGAACTTATACGTGAAGGATTTGATACGTTCCACGGATCGATTGACGCCTACCAAGACGTTTCATTCGTCTTCTTTCAATACTGTAAAATGTTCACTATCTCCGTTGATAGATGAGCCTCGAAATTTGTATATTTGTCCCATCACCTGCATTATAATATAATAAATAACTTGATTGTCTCTTAACCGTGCGTGTAAGACGGACATCCAGACCTTTTTTTTTTCTTCGTAGGAAACATGAGCCCTTTATCGGACTTGAACCGATGACTTACGCCTTACCATGGCGTTACTCTACCACTGAGTTAAAAGGGCCCCCCCCATCATATATTAATGAGTAAGTCT
>BSBM01004346.1:0-29093 GCA_027924585.1 Larix kaempferi
GCAGACTAACCGATCTTTCCATCAGTTAATGAAAGAGCCCAATGCGAGAAAATGCATGTTGGGTTCTTGGAACAGTTCAAATCATTTTGATAATAAGAACTTTGATCTGTTCTACCGAGAAGGTCTACGGTTCGAGCCCGTATAGCCCTATACATTCCACTAAGTTACACTACTTTATTTATATATATATATATATCCCCTCATAGTCCCTATGACTTGGCCTTGAAGAGTCTTTCGGATCATATAAACTATTCTCATGTCCTTATCGAGATCGATGGATGGGAACGTTGGAACAGGACAGGCAGATAATTATTTCTCATCGATCGAGATTGATCCGATACCAGATGATCGCACCTATAAACCCTTTTTTTCATTAATAAAAAAAGAGGGGAAAGAAAATAAGTTAAGTAACGACTGACATGATGATATGCAATAATAATCCATTACATTATTGGAGGTTACTAATCTACTTCTGATAGATCCAAGGTTCTAATGATTGATCCCAGCCTATTGGATCTTGGCCTTCGTTCGAATAGTAAGTAATTAGGATCGATCATTGTAATTTGATGAATCAGGTGTAGGGAATTCCTAGCTAGTATGATGAATGACTTCCTCCTTTCCTTTTATTCTCAAGGGAATCCATAAGAAGGGGATCTATGGAAGTATCTGTCCGATCCAATCTGTCTAATCTGTCCAATCCAAAGAGTTCGGATCGTAGAACTGGAACTAATTGTAACATACAAGAAACAAGGCGTTTTTTCTTTTCTTTTTTTCTAGGCACTTCTAGATTCTACATACAAATATAGATAGAGGATTTATAAGGTATTCCATACTATATTGCTTGGATTTGCACAATGTTAGAATTCCCATTGTAAGATAATCTAGTTCGGAACCGAGGGAAAAGCGGGTAATTTGTCACGATATTTTCTATATTGTATCACATTTCTTTTTTTGTTCATTTTTATCGCTAGCTCTTCGAAAAACTCGAGAGTTCTCTAAAATATCATATGTTTGAAGCAGTTTCTAGTCCAGTCAAAGTATCGATTGGACATGTGGCTTTTAGCTCCATCCAAACGCAACGCATTCCGTTGGGGTTGAACGAAGTCCTTTTCCGTTCAATCGAAAATCCCGGCTGTATCTATCCCTTTGCTAAAGATCGGGGCGAAGATCTTGATCAACTAGGATTCTCTACAATATGTTATTTATGGTAAATCAAACCTATTCTTGAACCATAGAAGTGGGAAGTACTACGGATATTCCAAATACCTGGAAAGGAAAATTCTCTGGAGTTGATCCATTCTAGCTAAAGGCGAACCTTTGGTTCGTTCTCTTTCTCCACCTAAGATCATAACTCTGTTGGGACAAAACTAGAATCCCTTGCTCAAAAATAATGTGGACTGCGACCCAAAAGAAGTTGCCTTCTGCCCCGTTACAAATAGATATTTACTCGGTTAGACAATAGATCTGTCCGAAATCATGTTATATCGGAATGAGCCCGGACTCATCACGAACTTATACGTGAAGGATTTGATACGTTCCACGGATCGATTGACGCCTACCAAGACGTTTCATTCGTCTTCTTTCAATACTGTAAAATGTTCACTATCTCCGTTGATAGATGAGCCTCGAAATTTGTATATTTGTCCCATCACCTGCATTATAATATAATAAATAACTTGATTGTCTCTTAACCGTGCGTGTAAGACGGACATCCAGACCTTTTTTTTTTCTTCGTAGGAAACATGAGCCCTTTATCGGACTTGAACCGATGACTTACGCCTTACCATGGCGTTACTCTACCACTGAGTTAAAAGGGCCCCCCCATCATATATTAATGAGTAAGTCTACTACGGTATATGAACAAAAAATTGGATGCACATGATCCATCTATATTTATAGATATCAAGTTGAGAACATATATTAGTAGCTCGTAGGTTTACATGAGAGGAGGGTAGGGATAGCTATACTGGAAACTCCGGGCTGAGCTGATACGAAGCGAATGGAGACAAGTTATGTTATGCCTAAAAACAATTCTGAATGTATTGCTAGAAGAGCCGCGGGATCAACGGGTCAGGTCCTATTGCAATTACCTGAAATGCGTTTGCATAATATTATTTCTCGATCGGGTATGGCTCCCACCATTCCCGGAGCTAAACAATTAGTTAATCATAGACATACCTCGGTCAATGACCATATGGTAGATATTTCGAAAATGAATTCTAAATAATTCAATTCTTTTTAACAGAATTCTTCAAATATCATTACAAACTGTAGAAAATTTGAACAAATAGGAAGATGTTCCCGGATATAATCTATCGCAAACCTAAGAAGATCAATGGTTGTAAGGAAACCCCTTCTATTTTGAAAGATGGCGATGATATTAAACCAATTCTTTTCTTTCTTAATCCAAGATAAATATAATCCTTCTTCCATTTTCTCTTCTTCCCCATCTGTGTAATTTCGATCAGGAACATAGCCTTGAGTAACTGATATCTTTTATAATAATACATAAAGAAATAAATAGAGAGCCCATTCAGATATTGAAATATCTAGGTATTTTCATTTTATACTGGAGAGAAAAAAATGGATGCATTCAATGTAACTAATTTATTAAAAAAAAAATTAAGGAGGAAATTGAAGAAATGACGTCAAATTTGGAATTTGTTAATTTTGTTAATTATGAAGCTATTGCATTTGTTCTAGCTTTTTTTGCTTCTATTTCAATAACTCTTTTGGCTTTCAAATTAGCTGAATCACTATATGATGCATGAATGATTCTTTGCTTTTCTTGGCCTGGCCGGTGGCCAGGCCAGCCAGGTCAGAAAAAAGGGGGAAAAAATTATTTTGAACGGAATGAACAATATGATTCGCTAGATTTCTTTTTCTCTAAATAATTGCTCTATTCATTACATTATCGATACAATCCATACATGTTATGGTATACACCTTCACTCCACCATTCATTTTGTTACACATGAACTCTTCCATCTTGGAGAGATGGCTGAGCGGACTAAAGCGGCGGATTGCTAATCCGTAGTACGGATAATCCGTACCGAGGGTTCGAATCCCTCTCTCTCCGTTCGGTCACTATTGATCCTGAAAACGAAAACTCCGAATCTTTCTACGGAAAAGACCAATTAACCTAGAGACTTTTTTCACTATTCTTTACGTCCGGGATTACGTCCTGGATCGTTCGATAGAAATCCAAAGATAAAAAGAGAAATGAAAAATACCACTACTGCGTAAACGAACAGCTTAAGAGTAAGCATTACGTAATCTCCAGGATCCTGATTATAAGTACAACAGAATAGATCATCAATCTTTGTACCATATATGGATACTTGAATACCAAGCAATAGTATGATTCATACAAATCACGAAATTATTTTTCCGGATCACGTGTGAAAATAAATTTGAAAGAAGGAGATAATTTATCCCTTTGTTTTCCAAATGGTCTTTCTTCCCTTCTTATTTGTTTGAATCAACCAGATATTTATCGAATCTTTATGAAAATATGTAATTCGTATCAATACGTGACCAAATAGCCCAATCCAAAGTGAGCGATGAGATCGGAAGGAATTGACGAAGGTGAGTTAAAAAGTTTTTAGCCGGGAGCAGATAAGGTATCTGGATCTGGTATCGTCGGGCGGAGCAAGGATAGAACTTCTGCCACAAAAAATATAAAGAGTGATACAAAAATTGGATCAATGACAGCGATCCAAAAACTTGAAAAAGGAAAAAAGAGGATACTTTTTATCGAAAACTTACAGCAGCTTGCCAAACAAAGGCTAAGAGAAAAGAAAGAACGGGAATAATTGGCATTACATCGACAATTGGATCGGAAATCGCATAAGCCTCAGGTAATTTTCCAAAAAAGGGATTATTTGAATGAATAAAGGCATCATCTAGACAAATATTGAGCATAACTGGCATTTTTCTTCTCCAATAAAAATTAGGGGGGGGGTAAAGCCAGAAAAGTCTTTGATTAATGGAATTGATCGAAGCTCTTCGGCAAGTTTGACCGGACTTGGGGTTGGAAGGGATGATTCTTTCATACATACAATATTTTACCCAATCTAATAGAGATTGATCAATGAATGGATATTCTTATCCCTTTTTATGTTTCTCCTATTATGTCCAATTCCATTAATAACCTATTTTGTTTCAAAATCCACAAAATTATCTGGCCAATTGGGATCTGATCTAATGAATCTTGGATCCTAATGAGTTGACAAAAAATTTGATATAAGTATTCATTAGCATATGAATAGAAAAATAGGATGGGAATGGGGCGTGGCCAAGCGGTAAGGCAGCAGGTTTTGATCCTGTTATTCGGAGGTTCGAATCCTTCCGTCCCAGACTTATTTCATTGGTTCCTGTTTTCCCTTCCCTCCCTCTTCCCTTTCTTCTTTCGTAAAGGGTAAATCCAATGGAATTTCGTTCTACTTTTTATCATCATTTCACCATACTTATCAGAAGGGAATGTGATTACAATGGGGAAGGGATAAAGGGATATCTCTGTGGTGCAAGATGGGAATACAGATCAATTTGAGATAAGGTTCAATTTATGAAATTAGCCCATTGGATGTATGCTGGTCCTGCTCATATTGGAACTCTACGAGTAGCTAGTTCATTCAAAAATGTCCATGCCATTATGCATGCTCCTCTAGGAGATGATTATTTTAATGTAATGCGCTCTATGTTAGAACGGGAAAGAAATTTTACTCCTGCAACTGCTAGTATAGTAGATCGTCACGTACTAGCACGTGGATCTAAAAAAAGAGTTGTGGATAATATTCTTCGAAAAGATAAGGAGGAAGGTCCCAATCTGATCATATTGACACCTACATGTACCTCTAGTATCTTGCAAGAGGATTTAAAAAACTTTGTGGATAGAGCATCCATAATCTCCGATTGCAACGTCATTTTTGCGGATGTGGATCATTATCAAGTGAATGAAATTCAGGCAGCGGATAGAACTTTGGAACAGGTGGTTCGATATTATTTGGAGAAATCCCATAGACAAGAAACATTGGATCAATTTGTAACAGATGCACCTTCTGTAAATATAATTGGGATTCTTACTCTGGGCTTTCATAATCGACACGATTGTCGTGAGTTGAGACGTTTATTAAAAGATCTGGACATCAGAATTAATCAAATAATTCCTGAAGGAGGATCTGTAGAGGATCCAAAAAATTTACCAAAAGCTCGGTTCAATTTAATTCCTTATCGTGAAGTGGGCTTAATGACAGCGATGTATTTGAATAAAGAATTTGGAATGCCTTATGTATCTACAACTCCTATGGGAGCTGTAGATATGGCTGCGTGCATCCGACAGATAAAGAAATATCTTGATACCTTGGCGGCTCCTATTTTATCAAGCAAAAGGGTTGATTACGAATCCTATATAGATGGACAAACTCGATTCGTTTCCCAAGCTGCTTGGTTCTCAAGATCTATCGATTGTCAGAATTTTACGGGGAAAGAAACAGTCGTTTTTGGTGATGCAACTCATGCTGCTTCAATCACTAAGATACTTGCTAGAGAGATGGGAATTCGTGTGAGTTGTACAGGTACTTATTGTAAACATGATGCAGAATGGTTCAAAGAGCAAATTAAAGATTTTTGTGATGAGATAATCATCACAGATGATCATGCTGAAGTAGGAGATATTATCGCTCGCGTGGAACCCTCTGCAATATTTGGTACTCAAATGGAACGTCATATCGGTAAACGTCTTGAGATTCCCTGTGGAGTTATTTCCGCACCAGCTCATATCCAAAATTTTTCCTTGGGATATCGACCCTTCCTGGGTTACGAAGGTACTAATCAAATAGCTGATCCAGTTTATAACTCATTCGCTCTGGGTATGGAGGATCATCTTCTAGAGATTTTTTGTGGTCATGATACGAAGGAAATAATGACTAAATCATTATCCACGGATATGAGTCTAATTTGGAATCCTGAAAGTCGACTAGAATTGAATAAAATCCCCCGTTTTGTCAGGGACGAAGTAGAGAGAAATACAGAAAAATTTGCACGACGAAAGGGCATCTTGAACATTACTGTTGAGGTAATGCACGCAGCTAAAGAAGCATTAAGTTAAGTACCTAATAAATATAAATTAATTGATTACATTGAGTGTATTCTATACAAAAAAAGTGGATCCAATTCGATACCTATTCCTATCATATCAATTGAGTTAATGACTATTCATAATCACGTCTCGATCATGATTCGAGATCAGGGAGGGATCTTAAAAACATCGTCTTAATCGGTTTCGTGGATGTGAATTATGACATCCAACATTTCATATTTGGATCAAATGCCCTTCCCTTGGCTCAACATTATTCTTATTTTATTATATACTCTCCAAGTCACTCTCGTTTCCACGTGATTCCATACAAAGATGACGAATATTTGAATCGTTCTACCGAGGCTGTTACAAATAAGCCTAGTATTTTCTCTCGATGCGTCTAACATATCGTCCCAATACAGTGCCAATCCAACAATTAATTTATCTCTTATTCTGGATTGACAATAGTGTATTGTGTCGATATAATTCGTCCATTCACAATAGAAATAGATATCTTAGGTTCATCATTTATCAGTGATTCTATCCAATCATGATAATTCTGTCGACGGATCATTTATTCATAACCTAGAATACTTTATTCTGGAATGGTGGATCGAAATTCTACATGTCCATATATGAACTGACAAGTTAATTATTTGGTCATTCACATAGGTTTTTGATCCCTCCCGTTCGTCATTTAACAACAACGATCGGTAAGATTCAATTTACCGGTTCATATTGAGTAACCTCGCATTCCACTTCGATCGTATATATCCTCAATATCTATTTGCAATATGGGTTGCTAACTCAATGGTAGAGTACTCGGCTTTTAAGTGCGACTAAGGTCTTTTACACATTTGAATGAAGTAGAAAACTCGTCGATACCATCGGTAAAGTTCGGAAGACTACGACTGATCCTCGAAGTATAATGAATGGAAAAAACAGCATGTCGTTCCAACATATGATCTTTATGATACCTGATATTATTTTTAGGATACCTGATTGTATTCGATCAGGACCGGATCTGATTTAAGGAATCAAATGGGTGGGAAATGTCTATTATATACCTAGATGGATGTATAATATGCTCATCCTTTCGGATCAAATGTGATAATTGTGAATAGGATCGAATCAATTCGCGGTTAAGTCAAATGAGTAAATGGAGAAAGCTATATGACTTGAATCATAAGTAGACCCAGAGGAACGAGCTTCTGTTCCTCGTTCCAATTTAACGAGCGAGGAATTCCCTTTACTGATCAGAAGTTAAGAGCATTTTAGTACCCGATATCGGGAGGTTTTTCCTGAGTAGATCAGGGATTTATACACTCACAATGAGTCCTAAGTACTCGAGTACAGATGTGTAAGATAAATAGTGTACTGACCAGGTTGATTTATTCCATGAGTCAGGAGAGCGATCGGTTGCCAGAATAAAAGATTTTCATTCTTCCTCCTGACGAATGAGATCCTTGGGTAGTAAATCTGCTGAATAGAAGATAGAATCTGGATATACGGATATATCTCTTTTTTCCTATCTTGTCCCGACTAGATCGCACCATGTATTATCTCAGAAATTAAGAGGTTATTCTCATGAACGAGAGCCATAGCTGAGGTTTGAAAATGGATGAGTTCCATAGAAACGGAAAGGAAGATAGCTCTTGGCAACAATGCTTTTTATATCCACTCTTTTTTCAGGAAGATCTTTACGCAATTTATCATGATCATTATTTGGATGGATCGAGTTCCTCCGAACCGATGGAACATGTAAGTTCCAATGATCAATTCAGTTTCCTAACTGTAAAACGTTTGATTGGTCAAATACGTCAACAGAATCATTCAATTGTTTTATTCGTGAATTGTGATCCAAATCCATTAGTTGAACGCAACAAGAGTTCCTATTATGAATCGGTACTAGAAGGACTTACATTGGTCCTGGAAGTTCCGTTCTCTATACGGTCAAAATATTCTGTGGAAGGGATAAATGAATGGAAGAGTTTCCGGTCGATCCATTCAATATTTCCCTTCTTGGAAGATAAATTCCCGCATTCAAATTATATATCAGATACACGAATACCCTATTCTATTCATCCAGAAATTTTGGTTCGAACCTTTCGTCGCTGGATCCGAGATGCTCCCTCCTTGCACCCATTACGATCTGTTCTCTATGAATATCGAAATAGTCCAGAGAATTTACAAAGATCGATTATTGTCGCCCCAAGAGTGAATACGAGATTTTTCCTATTCCTGTGGAATCATTATGTCTATGAATGCGAATCCATTTTAGTTCCCCTTCTTAAACGATCCTCTCATTTACGATCGTTGTCTCATGGATCTTTCCCTGAGCGAACTCATTTTGATCGAAAGATCAAACATATTATCATATTTTCTCGTCGAAATTCACTGAAAAGGATCTGGTCGTTGAAGGATCCTAACATTCACTATTTTAGATATGGAGAAAGATCTATTATAGCTATAAAGGGTACTCATCTCCTAGTGAAAAAATGTAGATATCATCTTCCAATTTTTCGGCAATGTTATTTCCATCTTTGGTCCGAACCATATAGGGTATGTTCTCATCAATTATCCAAGAATTGTTCTTCTTCTCTAGGCTATTTTCTGAGGATTCGGATGAAACCTCTTTTGGTCAGGACCAAAATGCTAGATGAGTTATTTATTGCCGATCTTATTACCGGTGAATTTGATCCAATAGTTCCGATTGTACCAATAATTGGATTATTGGCTAGAGAAAAATTCTGTGACATATCAGGGCGGCCAATTAGTAAATTGTCTTGGACCAGTCTAACAGATGATGATATCCTCGATCGATTCGATCGAATTTGGAGAAATCTTTTTCATTATTACAGTGGATCCTTTGGTCGAGATGGTTTATATCGTATTAAGTATATACTTTCATTATCATGTGCTAAAACTTTAGCCTGTAAACATAAAAGTACGATACGTGTAGTTCGGAAGGAATTAGGTCCAGAACTCTTTAAAAAATCGTTTTCAAAAGAACGAGAATTCGATTCTCCGCCCTTTTCATCAAAGGCGGCGGCCCGCTCACAGAGAGAACGAATTTGGCATTCAGATATTCCCCAGATAAATCCCCTAGCCAATTCCTGGCAAAAGATACAGGATCTGAAAATAGAAAACTTATTTGACCAATGAAATGCTCTTTGAGTCATTGCCTCGATTCAGAATCATTTTTATTTTTCCATCCGAGAACTAAAATGATTAGGAAATAGATACATTACATGGGGAAAGCCGTGTGCGATGAGAATTGCAAGCACGGTTTGGGGAGAGATTTCTCGCTCTTACTGATACTGAAGGAGCAGATCATCCACTCCATCCGACGAGCTCCGGGTTCGAGTCCCGGGCAACCCGGATAAAATTGATCCAATTCCGATAGGTACCTCTGTCCACTTATTCTGGTTCTGGATCCAATCAAGTTCCTTTTCATATTCGTTCCTATTCACAGGGAACGAACTATTGCACTATGGGTTCTCCGGAAAGGTGATGAAGAATTGATATCCCACTCATATCAATTTATTCATAATTCGGTTCCAGAATCGCTTTGCACTTCGTTGTAGCGAACAAAAAAATTTTCTCTTCACTGATTCAATCCTATCCGTTCTCATTACAACGGATCTCCCATTCCTGGAACCAGAAATAAAGAATTTGATGGAGTATCTAACCACAGATAGATCTATAGAGTGTGGAATATATGCAAAAAAGTATAGAGTCTATCTAAAATACATCTATATTCTATCAATATAGTATAGATCAGTATCTATCCCGTTGGGATAGATATTGAAATTCCATCCCGGATATTGGTTGACATTGATACATGGATCATATTATACTGTCAAATAACAAGCCTTATGCTTGGGAGCCTCTGATGATTTTATAAACGAAGTTCTGACCATGACCGCAATTATAGAAAGACGCGAAAGCGCAAATTTATGGGGTCGCTTCTGCGACTGGATTACTAGCACTGAAAACCGTCTTTACATTGGATGGTTCGGTGTCTTGATGATCCCTACCCTATTGACCGCAACCTCTGTATTCATTATTGCTTTCATCGCAGCTCCTCCGGTAGATATTGATGGTATTCGTGAGCCTGTCTCCGGTTCTCTTCTTTATGGAAACAATATTATCTCTGGTGCCATTATTCCTACCTCTGCAGCTATCGGTTTGCACTTCTATCCCATTTGGGAAGCAGCTTCCGTCGATGAATGGCTATACAACGGGGGTCCTTACGAGCTAATCGTTCTACACTTCCTACTTGGTGTAGCTTGCTATATGGGTCGTGAGTGGGAGCTTAGCTTCCGTCTAGGTATGCGTCCTTGGATTGCTGTTGCATACTCAGCTCCTGTTGCAGCTGCTACTGCCGTTTTCTTGATCTACCCTATTGGTCAAGGAAGCTTCTCTGACGGTATGCCTCTAGGAATCTCTGGTACTTTCAATTTCATGATTGTATTCCAGGCTGAGCACAATATCCTTATGCATCCATTCCACATGTTGGGTGTAGCTGGCGTATTCGGCGGCTCTCTATTCAGTGCTATGCATGGTTCTTTGGTAACTTCCAGTTTGATCAGGGAAACTACTGAGAATCAGTCCGCAAATGTAGGTTACAAATTTGGTCAGGAGGAAGAAACCTACAATATTGTGGCTGCTCACGGTTATTTTGGCCGATTGATCTTCCAATATGCTAGTTTCAACAACTCCCGTTCTTTACATTTCTTCTTAGCTGCTTGGCCCGTAGCAGGTATCTGGTTTACCGCTCTAGGCATAAGCACTATGGCTTTCAACTTAAATGGATTCAATTTCAACCAATCTGTAGTTGACAGTCAAGGTCGTGTAATTAACACTTGGGCTGATATCATTAATCGTGCTAACCTAGGTATGGAAGTTATGCACGAACGTAATGCTCACAACTTTCCTCTGGATCTAGCTGCTGTTGAATCTATTTCAATAGGCGGATAATACTCTGATGGATTGTTATCGTGTATTGCTTAACTGAACAGTACCAAGCCTTTCAATAAAATGAAAGGTTTGGTATTCTTCAAATGTTTGTTGTTATCCCTCCTACTTTTTCCCATTCCATAAAGAATGAATATGTGCAGTTCCCCTGCATCCAGCAGGAATTGAACCCGCGAGTTCGCCAATTATGAGTTGGGCGCTTTAACCATTCAGCCATGGATGCTGGATAAAGATCATCAACATATTCATTCTATAATATGAGTATAGACTCAGATCTTAAATTGGGTAGTTCGGGACCCAATCACATTCTTTCTCTCATACTTTATTAATGTAAAGTATTATCAATAGACATTTTACAGAGGCCCACGACCGAACAACTTGTTCGAGAGTTGGTTGGGAGTTAGTCTTCGATCTTGCTTTGATCCCCTGTCAGAGGTCGCCGACCCACATACAAACGTTAGCTCGTTGTCGGGACGGACCTAGAAATTTTCTTATTGGAAGAAATGACCGTAGATAGAGACAATTGGTTTGTTTTTCCGGGGCGGACGTAGCCAAGTGGACCAAGGCAGTGGATTGTGAATCCACCACGCGCGGGTTCAATCCCCGTCGTTCGCCCATAAAATAAGAAAAAAACGGACTGGATTCGATCCTTTTTTCAGTGAAAAAAATTTGATAAATGTGGTATAATTTCTATCCATGCAGTATAATTGTCTGGTTTGGTTGACACGAGCTTTCCAATTCTATTAAATCAATATGTATTATATATTCTATTCATTTCATTGGGATGAATAAAAAAAAGGGGGGGTAGGGAGGGTAAAAAATAAATGAAAAAAAGGAGATCCTGGCTAATAAAATGGGAAGAGATACAAAGTTATAAATTTCTATGCAATCCATGGGCCGAATCCAATTTGGTGAGATTTTTAATTAAAATCTTTTCGCTTCGGGATCGCCTTATAAAGCTCTTTGACCTTAGAATTCTCAGTACGTTGCTTTTACGCGATCTACGTAAAAGAAATCCATATTTTTTGATAAAAGGTGTAGTAGTACTTACATTCTCGGTCCTCATATATCACGTCAATCATAAAAGTAGTATGATCGAGAGAAAAAATTTCTGTTTGATGAAACTATTTCCTATACATATAAACTTTATGGAACTCGGAAATGAAACATCGGAAGAATATTTAAAACCTTTAAACAAAAATTGGTTTATATTTCCGCATCTTTTCCTGTCTTTCCAATTGAAAAGATCTTACAATCGATCCATAGAGCATTCCAATCCCATTAGTTTCAATTCAGGATATGACAGGAACATTAACAAGAAGGATGAGATGATCGCGGAGAATCAAGGACCGAGTGAAACTCATTCGAAGAAGGATGAAAAAGATATCAATTCGAAGATCGATTCGACTCTCAGTTCAACCGAAAATGAGTATTGGGAACCTGAAAAAGATCTTTGTGAAGATCCATTCACAAGAAATAAAACAGAGATTGAGCAACAAAGAGAAAGATCAATTCTTTGGGATCTTTCTTCTATTGAAAGAGAACAAACAAAAAAAGAATCAGATTTGTCCTCAAAGTGTTTCTCAGAATATTCTCCAATCTCTTGGGCGAAAGAATTATTTACAAAAGATCCAAGATATATGGACGAGAATTCCTTTCTGAAGGAAAGGAAAAGATTAATTGATAATTTTACAAAATCAATTCGTTATTTTTGTTCTTACATATTGCCAATAGATGAACCGTGTATGGGTGGTCCTAGTGCTACTAAGAAGCCCATTAAAAATTTCAACTTATTGAAAAGGCAACAAGATGTTTTTTTCCAAGATTTAAGGAATTCAAAATCCTATTCATTAATGAATAGGATAGTTGATCTATGGAAGATAAAAACATATTTTGAAATTGAAAATCCTTCCTCGAATTGTGCTATTTCATCAGATCCCGGATGTACTATTCTTAGAAAGCCAAGTTATATGAACCGATCCGACTGTATTCAATCTATAAAATGGAATTTTACTCTGCCTTGGAATCTATCTTCTACATTCTGTGATCAAAGCAAAGGACAATACATATGGCTCAACAATTTGAGATTGAAAACGAAAAAAATTGTTCTGAAAATAACAGATCAATTCACTCTATCAATAACTAAGCCTAGTAAGGTTCATTATCAAATTTCTTTTGATATTGATTATAACATGAATCCATTATATGAACTCAACAAGAATGGATCGTTGAGATCGAATCGGATCTTTAACCACAGAGAGAAATTGAATAATAAATCTTTATGGGTCCTCCTTAATATTACTGATAAAGAGGATGAATATTTAGATCAAATAATCGACAAAGAATTAAGCCAAATCAATTCCAAAAATCGCTTGGAGATAGGAACCCCTCTTAACGATTATAGAACTGAAGCTTTCAATTGGTATGAATCAATTCGGTATAAGATTGCCGGGTATTCAGAAAATGCATTCAATAGATTCTATTTTATGAGCAGGTTAAGTCGCAATTTAAAGGATCAAATTCGAACAAATTGGATAGCAAATGAAAGTTTGAATAATGTAACGAAAAATACAATTGACCGGCATTCATCCAGTTGGAGAAAAAGTCAGAGAGAATGGTTCAACCATTCTATTATTCGAACGGATAAACATATCAATCGGAATTTGAATGTGTACAAATGGTCCAATCAGACCGAATACTTTATGAAATATTTGAAACATGTTTTTTCTAAACAAAACTATTTTCAAATAGTGTTCGATCCAATTGAATCATGTACTAATACTAATCAAGATTCAATTGGTTGGTCTGTAAATCCCAACAAAAAAGATTATTCAAAGTTTTCTTCCCTTTTTGAAATTACTGTGGAGATCTTAAATTCGAAGTTCGATATCATTTCGAAGTTCAATTCTAAGTTCGATATTTTCATTTCGATTTTGGATTTTCGCTTTAATGAGCTAAAAAGTCTTAATTATCAACGATTAAATGAGTTGTTGGATCCAATTGGTGCTCTAATCGTTCATTTCAAAACATTCAAACCCTTTCTTTTGGATGACCATAATCTTTCACAAAGATCAAAATTATTGATCGATGAAGGAACAATTGCACCATTTGTTCCGAATGAGATACCGATTAATCCATGGATTATTGACTTATTCGATAATGAAAAGAATCGCATGGAATCGTTCGATAACACTGATTTTTCGACGATATCCAACGATCGAGACAATTGGTTGAATCCCGTGAAACTATCTGATCAGAGCTCATTGAGAGCTTCTTTTCACGGAGCAAATACGCTCCAATTTTTTGATTATTTGCATCATCCTCGGTCAAATTATAGGAAGAGATTACCTTCTTATATGGAAAGAATTCATATAAAAAGGAAGAATCTTACATATGGACAATTATTCAATCTTTTACCCATCCACAACAATCTCTCTTCTTTGCCCATTGGTGAAATAGGAACCGTTCACTCGGAGAAAGAGACTATTTCATTCATCAAGTCACAAGTATCTAACATATTATTACCTAAATATTTACAACGAAAACGAAGTGGTGACCAAACATTTGTATTAATCTATGACTTGTACAGATCCTTCAATTTACTAACTCGATTGAATCCATTCGTTCGTGACAAGAGATATCTTTCCTCGATCGAAGATATTTCTACAACGCCTTTAACAAAAGAACAAATAGTCAATTTGGAAAAAAC
Organism: Larix kaempferi; assembly: GCA_027924585.1. Classification (NCBI taxonomy): domain Eukaryota; kingdom Viridiplantae; phylum Streptophyta; class Pinopsida; order Pinales; family Pinaceae; genus Larix; species Larix kaempferi. Next base: position 14,769 of record BSBM01004346.1, read on the forward strand.
TTTTTGCCAGTCTTTTTTCAATAGATCCGATTCAGAAGAAAACAACCTCGATCAGTACCTTAAAAAGAGTTTCAGTTCAAACACGGGTCTTATTGAAACTCAATCTTATAAAGATGATTTACTATCCGAAATATTTCCCAAAAAGAACCAGGAAATGTTTCATCGTATTCAAGATTGGTTTGTAACCGAAAGTTTTCAAAACATAATTGGAAACGAAGGCATAGATGGGAGGAGTACCGTTTCCAATTCATCTCAAGAGGAACGGGATATTCTACCATCACCGCGTTTTAATGAATGTGTTAAGAAACAGGAGATGTATAGGTTCTATCGAATAGATAGTATTTTTTCAAAATGGGATTTGTTCAAAAAATATATGCCATGGTTTTTTACTTCTGCATGGTGTAAATATATTGAAAATATTCTTTTAGATACTCTTCCGGAGATATTACTACATGGCAGTAATCCATTTGTATCGATTTTGCGAGATAGTCAGCATAATATTATGCATAAATTTAATTTATTGTGGGAACCTATACAATGGAAATTGAGAACGAATCTTTTCAAATTGATTTTTAGATTCAGAACGAATCTTCTGAATAATTTTTTGTTTCTAAATAATCCTTTGGATTCTGCTTTATCTTCCTGCGAGGATTTTTTAATAGAAGAAACTAATTCATCAGTTCCATTAATATGGGCACATCTGAGATTATTAAATGTTCGGGGGTATGAATATTGGATTCTTATCCCTTTTGTCGTCTTTTTTGGGTATTGTGTTCTTCAATATTTTCAAGTGATTTCCTTAATCTTTATCAAATTAAAGATAGACTTTGAACTCATCAAGTATTTAAAGGATCCGTCGTACGTGATAGAGTTGCAAAAAATGACTCTCTTGTTCTCTGATATAGGGGACACATCCAGCTCTTCTTCTATCAAGAGGAAGATGAAGAATAGAAAGCTTAATTTGCCCATAACTAGAATAAAAGAGTTGAACAGATGGTGTTCCAGCATGGATATATCCGAAAAAGAGATAGAATTACTAGTTCAGTTTCTAATGACAGGAAGAAACATTTCTCAATATGGATTGAATTTTACTTACAGTCAGAATTTCAAGAAGGAACCGGGTTCTCTAATCACTGAACAGCCGGGAATTATTTACTTACAATATGTGGCCTACACTTATCAAAAAGATCTAATGAATTACGAGTTTGATCAATTTTGTTTAACAGAAAGATCGGTATTCCTTGCTTTTTGTCAGAAGATTACCTCTTCACAAATATTTATTCAAACCAATCCCGCATTGAATAAAACCCCTTTCTCACTCCACTCAGGATCATTACTTTCCAAAGGGATTTTACTGATAGCTCCTATAGAAACTGGTCAATCCTGTTTGGTCAAAAGTATAGCAACAGACTCTTATGTTCCTTTAATCAAAATATCTCTGGACAAGTTCTTGCATGGTCAATATTTAAATTACCCTGATACTCAAAGTATTGATCCTGATTTTGATAATTTGGTGACAGAAAAAATGCAACAATTCCATCTTACCTTTGAATTGGCGAAAAGAATGTCTCCTTGCATAATTTGGATTCCAAACATTCATGAACTGAATGTCAATGACCTGACTCTTGGTTTAGACTTAACTGAGTCTTTCCTTGGTTTATTACTGCACCATATCTCTAGAGATAAAGATTCTCTTAGAAATATTCTTGTTATTGCTTCGACTCATATCCCCCAAAAAGTGGATCCAGCTCTAATATCTCCAAATCGATTAGATAGATCGATCAATATTCGAATGCTTGTTAACCTACAACGACGAATGGAACTTCCTATTCTTTTAGGTATGAAAGGGTTCTACTCGGAAAAAGAGTGGTCCTCTTCCAATGAATGTGCATCTAGAACCATAGGTTGTGATGCACGAGATCTAACAGCACTGGTCAATGAAGCCTTATTAATTAGTATTACCCGAAAGAAATCAGTTATAGACACTAATACAATTCGATATAGCTCTTCATAAGCAAATTTCGAATTTTCAATCTATGGATGGATCCGATCAAAATGACAAAATACTTATCTACAAGGTAGGAAAGGCTGTTATACAAAATACACTTCGAAGGAATTCTCCCATGAATTCTCTATCTACCAAAAAGGAAGTATGGAAGAAAAGGTTTTCTTATTTGTCCGAATGGTATTTAGAACCTTCGATTGCCGAAACAACTATGAAGGAATTAACTATACTCCCCCATATTTTGAGTTGCTTGGCCGGATCAGCGGCTCGAGATTCTTGGTCTATATCGGAACGAAATAGAGAGAATTGGATTCCTCTAGATAGATTCGCTGAGCATGATTTTTATCTAGCTTCTAGTCTTTTAGAAAGTCTTCTGGTGGAGTTTCCATGGTCAGGAATATGTCGGGGTAAGTCCGATAAGGATCAAATTACATTTGTTCCTCAGCCCAAAACGAGAAATAATCTAGATATTATACGATTTCTGAAAGAATATGAATTGAAGTTTATACAAGAAACTCTCGGCACAAAACAAATGGATAGGGATACGGATGAAGAATTGATCAGTAAAGTAGTTTGGGCTCCTAGGATCTGGCGTCTTAGTTTTTTTCGCAGTAATCGATTCGATCGTACAATAAGACCCAATGAGTTGGGATCTTCGTATAAGTTCGGATCGGTTAAAGAAAAGCAGAGAGGAAGATCTCAAATTTCTATAGAATATTCGATGCAATATAAACCCTCCAAGAAACCATTGTTCTTTTTAGGAAGACGATTTCTTTGGGATTCCTTCCTATTTCAAGAGCAGCACCTTGTGTTTTCACGCCGAGAATTTTTCGCAAATGAAGAACTGCTAAAAAGGCTTTATATTACTCATAGTTCAATGAGAAGAGCATCAAAATATGGTTTTTTCCCTAAAAAAAGTCTCCAAGGTGCTTTTCGTAGATATAATTCAAAATCCATGACCAATTCGGTTTTTATAATGAATGAGTGGAAACCTATAGGAAAGGAACATATCGAGGATTTCAAACGCATTCAAGCAATTAGTATCCAATTGGAACGTATGCAGCCATATTCTCCTCTATTTACATATCAACGTTGGTTGATCGAAAATCCGAGAGAAAAGGTTGACCGCTTCGAATCGTTAATTCATCGCCAAAGATGGCTCGGAACCAATAGTTTATTATCTAATGAATCTTTTCTTTATAATACTCTATCCGAGAGTTATCAATATTTATCAAATCTGTTCCTATCTAACAGAATGTTATTGGATCAACTGACAAAGACATTGTTGGATAAGAAATGTCTTTTTCCAAATGAAATTGAACACTCAATTCATACAACAGGATTCAAATTTAACATCAGCCGGGAGAATCTGTAATCATCGATGAAAGAGCAATGGAATATGGAATTAAGTAAAACAAAATGAACCGGGCAGTGCAGTAGGGTCGTGGAAACCAATGAGAAGTTCTACATATGCTCCGATTTAAGATCCTATAAGAAATCCTTTCCTGGTATTGTCCAAGAATAGTAAGTATTTAGAGGAAAAAAAAAGACTTGATAGATCTTTAATTTTAAGATAGGTTTCTCACTCCGAGATCTCGACCATGTAAGAGTAAGCATGGTAAGGACTAGAGTCACAGGATCCAACGTAAATATAGTGTTTAGGTTCGGTTGCAACCCCCGGATCTTGCAAGATCTTGAGAGGGGTATATGGTCAATCTATGTATCTTGCAAGACCTTAACAGATTCTTCTCAATCTGTGTCCTTAATGAAATATACTTCATAATACGAGGGTGGACCATTTCGGAAATGAAATAGAGAAGATCGCCAAGATCCTGCCTGTGATCCACTGTCCTATTCTAACAGCTTGAACTTGTAGGTAATTGTCGGAATACCTCGTATCAACAGATACGAAGGAAATCTATCCCAGTCTATTGAGAGATTCTCATACGAGATTTGCCATTGGATTGCTCATTCAATAAGCATGATAAATTTTATGCCTTGAAGAGGACTCGAACCTCCACGCTATTAAGCACGAGATTTTGAGTCTCGCGTGTCTACCATTTCACCATCAAGGCATCCCGAAAGTGAATCCTATTCCATGAATAGGATTCATATATATATTGAACATATCCCGATATGTTCAATATATATAGAATATATGTAAGAGATAGCGTATTGGAGTATTGATATCGATCGGTCGTATAGGTTCATAATATAGAATCCAATTCTTTTTCTTTTTACTTTCATTATTTGGAGGATATTTCATATACATAAAGAAGATGACTGAACATCTTTTCTTTTTCGATTTAATAGAAGCCTAAAGAATTTAATATGGTACCAAATAACAATATGTAAAGAACAGGTTCGATCCTATTATATCTATTCCTGAATAGAACGGAGCGGCCAGATATCCATATTTCAATAGATAGATCTCTATGTGCATATATATCCATTGCCATGCGTTCGTTCGATGAAGATAGGAACGAACATCGAAGATTCGATTCAAGCGGCTGGAGCAGCTATTTTCGGAGCGAAAGAAAAGCAACGACTGGAATGGGAGAGTTGTTGAAAGGAGGATCCCTCACTCCTTTCTCTCATTCAGAACCGTGCATGGGACTCGAATCTCGCACGGTTCCTAAGTGATAAAGAAGGAATAACATAATTATCTGATTCCTTTTTTATTACCTTCCTCGCGTATGTATGTATAAGACCAAATCTATTCAATCAATAGAAAGTATTACCAATCCCTCTTACAAAATCTCTTTGTTAATTCAAAGATATTAGTTGTTTCTGACCTTGCTTTACCTTAATTGTTATTTTGACAAAAAATGTTTGAAAAAACCTTTTTTTCGGTAAAAGTGATGTCTTGGTCCGAGTGGGGGTAGGGATAACAGTCCTTTTCTTTATCTTTTCCACATGTCCATAGAGTTTTGAGAGATATAAAAATTGATAAAAAAGAAAGATATCTATTCACTCTATTTTATTATAGAGGTAATAATTTGTAGAACGAATCGCACTCCTTCATATACGTAAAGGGTCCATTGATGTAAAGGAACTGGAGAAAGTTCGAATCCAATTCCTACAGTTATGGATATAAGAGCAATCCAAATTCCTGGAGAGTTCTAAATTTGTGTATCTATTAGACCATTTACTATTTATTGAAGCTCAATCTCTCCCCCGGATAGACCATATAGCCAAGAAAGACCATAGACCAGAATGGAAAAACTTGCCCCACCCATAAGTAAATATTTCATAGTAGCCTCATTGGGTTGGAGCGTACATCTCTCTTAGTATATCAATATAATAGATAAGAACATGAACTGAAACATTCTGAAGCTATCAAGCCATTAGCACCACGTAAAAACATTCCTCCTAGAGCAGCTGTTAATATGAATAAAAGAAACTCTGTTATAGCCATTTCTGTACATTGAATGTACTCCACGGATAGAGGAACACATAGAGTTGAACGTAGTAAATTGATGAATCGAAATATTTCGTTTCGTTTCAATTGTTCGTTCGGAAATGACCCAAAGAGCTGATAATAGGTTCTTCTCTCCATCGAAATGATAAGACCGCTATGCTTATTACTAAACTTTTTAAGAGATGAAATAGGACCAAGCTATATCTTCTTGATCAGGGATTAAATTGATCATCAAGAATTAGGCCGAGAATCAGGATACATTCTGGCCGGGGAAAGATAACTTCCATGGAAGAAAAGCAAATGAAACTCTTTCAAATGATCTCAGGGTATAATTGAAAATGAAGTTTTCACTTTGTACATGCCAGATCATGAATTAGTAATTTCATTCAATCTCTGAAAGAGTAGAAATATGTTCCAACTTCCAATTTTCGGAATAGGAGATTTACATAATCCTCATGAATAGGATCGAATATTCCTCCATAATCTATCTCCTTATTCCTTAAGGAAGCCTTCCCAAGAGGACTTAGTTGATCTATCTATGATTTATGTTCCTTCTTCTTTTTTCTCTTTTGTTCCGATAAAATGGATCCATCCCGATCCGAACGGGAATCAATTTATAATTTATCAGGATATGTAAATCAACTATATAGATAGGTAGATCTCGCTCGATCCTTTTTATTAATTAACGGAAATGTGCAAAAGCTCTATTGGCCTCTGCCATTCTATGGGTCTCTTCCTTTTTGCGTATAGCATTGCCATTCCCTCTGGCAGCATCCATTAATTCGTGACTCAATTTGAAATCCATATTTCGACCCGGACGTTTTCGAGATGCCCCTAATAACCAACGAATGGCAAGTACTTTTCCTTGTGTAGATCTTATCTCGATGGGAACTCGATAAGTTGATCCACCCACACGTCTTGCTTTTACTGTGACATTGGGAGTTACTCTACGTATTGCTTGGCGTAGAACAGATAGTGGATTTTTCTCTGTCTTTTGTTGAATATTTTTGATGGCTCGATAAAGAATTCGATAAGCCAATGATTTTTTCCCGTTTTTAAGAATACGGTTAACCACCATGTTAACTAATCGATTATGATAAATAGGATCGGATTTTGCAGTTTTTTTTTCTGCAGTACTTCGCCGTGACATGAGTGTGAAAAAGGTTCAAGAATCTATTTCATAAAGGCTGAAAATAAATCATTTATTTTGGCTTTTTGACTCCATATTGTAGGGTGGATCTCTAAAGGTATGAAAGATCTCCCTCCAAACCGTACATACGACTTTCGTCGAATACGGCTTTCCACATGATTATATCTGCATAGATGAGATATATTCTTTATGCATATAATTCTGTTTACTCACTCTCGATTGAGTATCCGTTCCCTTTCTTTCTTTTGCTATGATTGGAAATCCTGTATTTTACATATCTATACGATCAAGTCCTTAGGTTTACAAAATAGTGTATAAAAAAAGTGTTTCAAATCATTGCTATTTGACTCGAACCTGTTCTAAAAAGGTCAAGGTATTTAAAATTTTCTGTTGAAACAATCAGGGAAAACTTCGAAAATGATTTCGATATTAAACCTTAGACATATAATAGTTCCAAATCTCCTAGAAAAAGAAGATCGTTTGTTTTACGGTAGCCTGCTCTAGTCCCCTTACAAAACGTTCGTTCTTAGGTTAGCCATATACTTCACATGTTCCTAGCAATTCACATGGCATCATCATGAAATGATACAAGTCTTAGATAAGTAAGAATATACAACGCACTAGAACGCCCTTGTTGACGATCTTTTACTTCGGCAGCATCTAGGGTTCCTCGAACAATGTGATATCTCACACCGGGTAAATCTTTAACCCTTCCTCCTCTTACTAATACTACAGAATGTTCTTGTAAATTATGGTCAATACCAGGTATATAAGCAGTTATTTCAAATCCAGAGGTTAATCGTACTCTGGCAACTTTACGTAAGGCAGAGTTTGGTTTTTTGGGGGTGATAGTGGAAAAGTTGACAGATAAGTTGTCTTCACTGTCACTCTACAAAACCGTACATGAGATTTGCACCTCATACGGCTTCTCGTTCGATTCTTTCGAAGTAGGATAAATTGGATTTTTTTCGTTGTTCGAGAATATTCATATTCCCTTCCTTCATGCATTATGTCGCAAAGAGTAACTGGAACCAATTCAGTAAAACACGTTTTCGTGTTCTAACCAAACACTAATGAATCATCTTTTTTTATTTTTTTTTTAAGATTATGCAAAATCTTCGGGATTTCTTATTCCTTCTCTATTCCCATCCTATAAGTATAGCGTCTGAAAAAATACTCTTTTGTATGAATCGACATTATTACATGCTAATTCCTTCTTGATATCTCGATATATCATTCCTCCAAATCACAAATTGGATTCGAAATTGACGGGTTAATGTGAGCTTATCCATGTGGTTATACACTGTTCGAATTCGAACAGGAATCAATTTAATGAAAGATCTTGGCTTTCGTGCTTTGGTTGGGGTTGTCCAAGATCATTTCGATGACCTATGTTGAAGAGATATATATCCATATCTATATGAGATATGATCGACTGTGTAAGGCCCGCAAATAGCAATCGATATGGCCAGAGAAAGTATACGGAAAAGGAAGTTCCTTTTTATCTGATTAGTCAATGATCTCGCTCGGTGAGTCTTTTCTCCTATGATGAACTGCTGGCATCAGTCCTATATCTTGTTTCTGTGGATCGGTGGAAAAAAAAGTAAGGGCTCAGCGGGAAGAGGATTGTACCACGAGAGAGCGAAGGGGTCAATCTGTTCCGAAGAGACAACATGCATTTTGGAAATGTAGTTGTACTCTCACATCGATCCAGATTCAGAAGTATTTCCATCTAGGGAAGTCAATATTTACCCGCTAGGCAAGAGGATAGCGATGCTAGTTACAAATTATGTTCCGGTAGGATGTAAATGTATTTATATTAAGTAGTTAACGGTTGCATAGCATAGGGTCTTCTCTTTTCTGTTCTGTAATGATGGATCCCGTACGTGTTCCTGAGAAAAGGAATTTGTTCATTTTTGGGGTCTCGAAGTGGAAAAACATCGAAACTTTTGAATGGAAAGAGATATAAAAGATATAAAAGTAGATCTTATTTTTCGGAAACGGTAATATCCTTGGTGCAAGAAGAACAATTTGATCCGTATCATCTCCGTATAATCTTTACTCGATCCTGTTCTCCTTGTTTTTCCAAACAATATTAAGTCCTTTTCGCACGCACTAGTGCTAGATCGGATCAAACATGCTGAACAAAATATTTTTCATGTTAATGTAAAACTTTCTTGATCGAGATAGGTAAAATATTACCGATTTTACGGGACCATATGTTATGATTCGAATCAGTAGGAAATACTATTTTCGATAGAATTGACTCAGAAAAGTATCTAGTCTTTTCTTTCTCATTCTTTCTTTTCGTAGTAGTGTGAAAAGAAGGAAGGTCTGGCTTCAAGTTGTTCGAGATAAAATAGTGGGATAGTGGTGTTGAGTCTATCGACCCTTTGGTAAGTTATTATTCATAAGTCAGTTCTCTTTCCAGATGAGGGTAGGGGAGGGATATAACTCAGCGGTAGAGTATCACCTTGACGTGGTGGAAGTCATCAGTTCGAGCCTGATTATCCCTAAACCTAATGTGAGCCCTTCTATCTATTTTTTTTTTTATTTTATGACTCTTCGTATCGTAGGAGGCCCGTGGTATTTACATGATAGGGTATGGATGGCTATACTGGAAGTGAGCTCCGGGCCGATATGAAGCGAATGAATACAAGTTCAAGTTATGCCTAAAAACAATTCTGAATGTATGTGAGCCCTTCCATCAAACAAATTTATGTTTTGAATATTATAGCTCTCTTCACTCCAGAGGCTCGCTCGTTTCATTTACACGAACTCTTTCTTTTTCATGGTATTGAATTAGATTCATTCTCCCTGTAATTGGGGTAAAAAATAAATGAAAAAAAGAAGATCCTGGCTAATAAAATGGGAAGAGATACAAAGTTATAAATTTCTATGCAATCCATAGACCGAATCCAATTTGATGAATTTTTAATTCAAATCCTTTCGCATCGGAAGCGCCTTATAAAGCTCTTTGACCTTAGAATTCTTAGTACGTTGCTTTTACGCGATCTACGTAAAAGAAATCCATATTTTTTGATAAAAGGTGTAGTAGTACTTACATTCTCGGTCCTCATATATCACGTCAATCATAAAAGTAGTATGATCGAGAGAAAAAATTTCTGTTTGATGAAACTATTTCCTATACATATAAACTTTATGGAACTCGGAAATGAAACATCGGAAGAATATTTAAAACCTTTAAACAAAAATTGGTTTATATTTCCGCATCTTTTCCTGTCTTTCCAATTGAAAAGATCTTACAATCGATCCATAAAGCATTCCAATCCCATTAGTTTCAATTCAGGATATGACAGGAACATTAACAAGAAGGATGAGATGATCGCGGAGAATCAAGGACCGAGTGAAACTCATTCGAAGAAGGATGAAAAAGATATTCCCTCGATATCGATCGTTATATAAATATATTCTATAAAATGGATGAGAATATATCATGGAAATTGACCTTTAAATTGAATTGGTAGATTCCATTATTATTTATTTTACGTGTTCGTCGAGAGAATGGATTGATTCAATTTGCAGCAGACTCCGATAAAGAATATGCGGAGTTCTCTACGAGAGAAATGAATAAATGAAATACATAAGATGTCTTTCACATCACAATATATGAATTAAACCCATTGTTCCTTATGGCAGTTCCAAAAAAGCGTACTTCTAGATCCAAGAAAAAAATTCGTAAAAATGTTTGGAAGGGAAAAGCATATCGGGCCGCAATAAAAGCTTTTTCTTTAGCTAAGTCTATCTCCACCGGTCATTCAAAAAGTTTTTATTGCATAGCCAATGATGATTCCTCTGGATCATCCGAATCAAAATTGAAATCAATTGATTTGGATGATCCATAGCACAACACGAGCGAATATACGACACCACCCTTCAGGACCCTGGAGAATGGTGATGCGAAATAAATCATTTTATTCGGGTACTCCAAGGGTGGTTGTACGAAAGGGACACGGTCATTAATTAGTTCCATTACAGTACTTCCCTTCAGCCAATCTGGAGAAATGGGGAATTTATAAACCATTCCTCTATTCATTCCGCCTTCCTTCCCACTGGAAAAGGATTAGAGTTCATCATTTTTTGTAAGGATCCCGAATGAACTTCAGCATTACCATTATGCTATATTTCCGGTAGCTAAACCTTATCAACATCCCAATCCATCCATTTCGATCCGAAACTAGAATCGAAACGATTTCATTTTTTATAAATAATGGTACAGAACCTACGGAATCATGCATGGGGATGATATTATTTTATGATGGAATCGCTCGTGCATTTCGTAATAGATGCAGGTTATTGCTCTATGGTGAATAATTACTAATTTGTAGTTTCAGATATCTCGATTCATCCTTCTTCTGCTTCTGCTCCTCCCAATGATTCATCCCCTTATTGGGTCTGAACCCATTCTTTCCCTCCTTTATGGTTGGATGGAAAAGAGTGCTCAATCCTTTAGGAGAACTCAAAGTCATCATCGTTATTCGTATCTCTACCATTTATAATGCGTAATGCCCAAACTATTGTAGCAGAGATACATAAAAAGAGCTGACCAAAATAAATATAGGTGCGTAATCTAGTGTAACTTTTTATCCTATTAATGAAACCCCTTTCTACATCTCAGTAACTAAAATAGGATCAATTAATTAGCAGCCTGTATATAGTCATATTAACCCGTATGTAATATTATTGTGAGCTATCAATATATTTGGATGTCTCCCCTCAAATTGAAAAGTCCAACAGGATATTGGAGAAAAATAACACGGGAAATCATGGATCAGAAACATAGTTTCGTTCTAGATATGTATATAATCAAACCATCCAATCAAAAAGATTGAAAAGTGCTGAGCCATGTATCTCTCTTTATTGTTTGGAATCTAGCTGCTCCGACCATCGTGAACCAAAATTGAAAGATATTCTTTGTCCGATAACGCATGTTACTATTTCCTCATTCTCTTTCGGAGCAGCGGGATCTGAACCCACGACCTCCATCACCCCAAGATGGCACGCTACCAAGCTGCGCCATGCTCCGTTATAACCATCAACCAACATAAAATTGATTCAAATGTCAATGCCCCAACTTATATTTTATTTGGACATATGTTATATTCACAGATTACTCCCTCTGCTAGACACGTTCATAACATTGACGATCTGGTGTAAATAAGCTAGTATGGTCCCTACGAAGCCGCCATGGTGAAATTGGTAGACACGCTGCTCTTAGGAAGCAGTGCGAGAGCATCTCGGTTCAAATCCGAGTGGCGGCATTTTTCCAAGAAGATCTCATCAATCAATTCTTCCTATGTAGCAATATCTGTTCAATCTATTTCCATTGTGATAGATCAATCCTATCTTTCCATCATAGATCTCATTTGGGAATAAAATGAATAAATGGGTTTATTATGATATTCATAACTTTAGAACATATATTGGCTCACATCTCTTTTTCTCTTATTTTGGTTGTCACTCTCATTTATTGGGGAACCTTAGTTTATCGAATTGAAGGACTAAGTAGTTCGGGAGGAAAGGGCATGATAGTTACTTTTCTTTGTACAACGGGATTATTAATTACTCGTTGGCTCTATTCGGGACATTTACCGTTGAGTAATTTGTATGAATCATTCATGTTCCTTTCCTGGAGTTCATCCGTGCTCCATATAGTTCTAGAAGTACGGAGCCGAGATGATCGTGTGGTTAGGTGCAATCACGGCGCCAAGTGCTATGTTAACTCATGGTTTTGCTACTTTAGGTCTTCCGGAGGAAATGCAACGATCCGGAATGTTAGTACCCGCGCTACAATCTCATTGGTCAATGATGCATGTAAGTATGATATTGTTCAGCTATGCAACCCTTTTATGTGGATCCCTAGCATCAATAGCTCTTCTAGTAATTATGTCCGGAGTAAATAGACAGGTTCTTCTTGGTGCGATGGACAATTTATTTTCCCGATCCATTCTTACCAATGAAAATTTTTATTCACATGAAAAACAAAAAAGTGATTTGCAATACACTTTTTCTTTTTCATCAACGAATTATCGTAAATGTCAATTGATTAAACAATTAGATAATTGGAGTTATCGTGCGATTGGTCTCGGTTTTTCTCTTTCAACCATAGGTACTCTTTCTGGAGCAATATGGGCCAATGAAGCATGGGGATCTTATTGGAGCTGGGATCCAAAAGAGACTTGGGCATTAATTACTTGGACCATATTCGCAATCTATCTGCATACTAGAATGAATAAGGGTTGGCAGGGTGAGGAACCGGCAATTGTGGCTTCTTTAGGATTTTCTATAGTTTGGATCCGTTATTTGGGGGTCAATCTATTAGGAATAGGGTTACACAGCTATGGATGGTTGGAACCATAAATGGACCGAATTCCGGGAGGGAAAAGGAAGGATAGATTCGATCCAGTTCCTTTATGTAATTGAAAATAAGTGACATCAATAACTGGTCCAAGTTATTTCAAAGATTTATTATAGAATTATGGAATCACTACTTGAAATAACTTGAACTATATTAAAAGATAAAGAATTTCATTGTTGATTCGCTCCATTCCATTAATCTCTCAAAAGAGAAAAAAGTTGGATCCATTAATTCTATTATATAGCTAACAATCCATTCGGAAAGTACAAAAATAATTTTTTGCCATTCATTTCATGGATGGAAGGATCGAGATTAACTAACTTCTACCCCATCATCCAATATAAAGAGAACTGGATCGGGATAAGCACCAATACCTATTATGGGTAGAAAGAGACAGATCAGGATTCAAATCTCTCTTGGTCCAGAATCCGTTATATGAGGGTTCGTCACATTCTAAACTTATATAGAATATTCGACGTAACATAGACAACAAGTGGATGGGAGTTAATATCGTTCCAATTGCCGCTATTGCAGTAACAATGATTCAATTTGGAAGGTCGAATAATATTTATCCAGTCATTTTTCTCGGGAAGAAAATCTAATAGATTCTGCCACAAAACCACGGATTTCCGGCAATGCAAAAGAAGACATTTAAAAACTACTGGACATAGTCTTTTAGGTATTAGCATAGCCCTACCATTTATTTCATTAAGAAGAAGAGTACGTATCCTATCGTCACTTGTTCCCGCTAAGAATGAAAGTGCCGCACCAATTGATCCATGAAAGATCATTTTCAAATGGATCCATTAAGACCTGTATCTACCATGGAACCAATAATTACAAAACCCATATGGGATACTGAAGACTATCCTCCTTTTCCAATTCCGTTGACCCAGAGAAGTTGGAGCTGCATAGACGATTTGAACCGCTCCTATGCGAAAATCAATATAAAATGAGCATGAGGTAGCAATTCTATGTTTGGATTAACCCATATCCTCCCATTTGAAATGGAACGGCTACTGAAGCATACATGTACTATAATGTGCTTACCCATGAGTATTAGGTAACCAGGTATGTAAGGGAAAAATTGGTGATTTTATTGCATAAAATGCAACGATCGAAGATTTTGAGTAACTGGCCAAGCAACTGAAATGGCCAAAGTGGTAACAAATCCCGTCAAATAGGTCCAATGGAAAGTCCGTCAATTCCCAATCTCCAATGAAAATAAATAAGATCTATCCAGTTAGACTCTTTCTTCTTTCAATCGGATCAATGAATTATCGAATTGGAAATGGTAACGGACGGAATGTATAGGTAATGAGGAAGAGTTCTAGTAAAAAAATACCTAGAGTATACCATCGGATCAGCTC